>CAUYRT010095393.1:0-13241 GCA_963574885.1 Lepilemur ruficaudatus
TTTTTAGTTGGCCAATTAATTTCTTTCTATTTTTAGTAGAGACGGGGTCTTGCTCTTGCTCAGGCTGGTTTTGAACTCCTGACCTTGAGCAATCCGCCTGCCTCGGCCTCCCAGAGTGCTAGGATTACAGGCGTGAGCCACAGTGCCCGGCCCGTACTAAGTCTTTTTAAAGTGTATGGCCATAAAATACATAAAAGAGCAGATACTGTATGATTTTATTTATATGAAGTTCAAGAATAGGCAAAATTAATATGTGGTAATAGAAGTCAGAATAGCGATTACTTCTGGGAAGGGATGTTGAGTGGGAAGAGGCATGAGGGAATCTTTGGGGATCTTGGTGATGAACACATGGGTGTGTACATATTTTAAAAAATCATCAAGTTGTACTCTTAAGACTTGTGCAAATTACTTTAGAAGTTATACGTCTATATAAAAAATAAAAATAATGTGATTTCTAAAGACCTACCAAAAGAGCTAAAATTAAAAAGAAACTGAAAAATAAAAATGTCTGGCTCTTGGTGTTAGTGGAATGAAAACATTGTTGCTAATAAAGTCATTGAAATTTTCTGTTTTCAGTTTTCTTATGTACCCAAGAACTTCCGAAAATAAGATAAAGGATTACATAATGTAGGGGGGTTATGTTAGTACAGCATTCTACAGCTTACATCTGTTATTTGCATCTATTGTTTAATCCTCAAAACAACTCTGGGTTTGAGTGGATCTCATTTTTTTCTGGTTCCAGTGTTTTTCATACTAGACATACTTTTGTGAATCTAAACTGGTATAAGGTATTTAACATCTTGAGAAGAAATTATTTTGCCTACCTCAGAGTAATGTGAGATGGCATTTCTTTTATGTAGTGAAATTGAGATGTTAAGAATATAGCAGAAATGTACATGGGCAACTGTGGACAAGTTAGGTTTCTTCTCTGGACTTGAGTTTATCTGTGAATTTAGGGAAGAGGAGTTGTGGATTTGAGGGCCTTTTACCTCCGAAACTTCTATGATTTTTTTTTTTTAATCTACAGATGTACAAGACCTATAGGTAGCTAACATCTCCAAAATGTGCTTTCCTTGTTTACTTGACAGTTCTGTTAGTGCTAAGGGAAGAATGAAGTCTTTATTAAGCACCTGTGCTGTTGTTTCCACATTCCATAATTTAAAAATATAAATGCCACAGCAATATGATGAATTGGTACTATTATAATTTTTGCTTGCTTTTTTTCTCCCCTTTAAGAAGACCTGAAGATTATTATTCTTTTGGACCTGGAATTCATATGTAATTATATGCATATTCAAGGTAGAAATAATCAAGTATTAACCAGTAGGTCTGAGTAGCTTTCCAGAACTTTGTAATAATGGAGACATAGTTGCAAAATGTCCAGTCCCCTGAGGCTTACGCATGTTTGTCCTTTAAAAATGGTGCATCTGGTAGGATCAGGGAGGGGTAGGGATAGGAAGACAGACACTAGCTTTATAGGAGAAGATGGCCAAGGGTAGGGTAATCTGGCAGCAAAGAAATAACTGCCAGTACAAATATGTCCAATCCTTACTTGATAGCCAGTATCTTACAATCACAGTTTCCAGGCATGTAGCTAGGGTCCCAACTACAGAGTGGAGGTTGGGAAGCTGGTGACCATAGTTTCTACCTGGAAGGCATACTTGCAAGTGACCTTTCCCCCTGAATTGACCTCACTTCTCTCGGAAGCATAATTTCAGAGCTTGCCTAGAATGCCTTCTTGCAATAGACCAGAATTTTAAATTTCTTCAAATTGCATCCTATGTGCCTGACATATGGTATGTATAGTTACAAATATGTGTTGTAAATTACCTACCTACAAATATATAGGGTTCATGGTTATAGGCATAAAATGAAGGTTTAGTTATTTTAAGTGGACATGATTACTTTCCTAGAATTCTAGCATTAAGCCCCCTCCTTTCTCTATGTATGTATGAATGTATACATACATACATATATGTACTCATGTATGTCTAGTGGGGTCATTCTTACTTGGAGGTAGAGTTGAGGTAGTGTCAGATTTTCTGGGAGCATGTGCATTTGAAAAGTATGTTTAATATCCATTTTATGTTTGAAAAACAAAAACTAAAAACCTATTTTATAATATAAAAAATAAAATTGACATATCCTCTTGGCAGGATAAATAATTAAAAAACTATATTAAAGGGTCATAGTATCCCTATGATATCAGAATGGGAAGGGCACTTTGATATTATTTTAAATTATTCAGTGTGGTTCTTCAAGTTTTTATAGTTTTTTAGTTGTTACAGTTTTTAATGTAAATTTTAATTGAAGGTAACATAAGAAGTGTACAATTCAATGAATTTCCAAAAAGTGAACATACCCATGTAACCAGTACCCAGATTAAGAAAGAGACATCACTGATAACCCAGAAGTCCTTACCCCTTTTTGATAAATATATGTTATTCCCCTATCTTATTCCGAAATTCTACCTGGGGCCCCTTTCTCCTCACCCATTTACCTGCAGTTGAAAATTACAGATCTAGTATTATTCGTGTTTTACAGATGAAGAGTTTGAAGCCACAAGAAATTAAAGCAATCTGCCAAGGATAGTAGAGGAGAGGCAGGAAGCAAGCAGGAGCAGGAACCAGTATATATTGAATACCCATTGTATTTTAGCTATTGGCTAAGTTCTTTACATGAGCTAATTGATTTAAGTTCTCTTATATACTCTTAAGTTCACTTCACAAATGAGGAAAGTGAAGCTCAGAGAAGTTAAAATAACTTACTCAAGATCATATAGCTAGTAGGTACTAAGTAGAAGTTCTAGATTAGAACTCAAGTCTGTTGGCCACTAGAGCCTGTGTTCCCTTTACTACCACATACTGCTTCTTAAATATGAGAATGGAAGGGCTGCAGAGGGGAGGATTATTTTTGCTGCTATTATTATTAACATTTACACTGCCAGATTGTATGTAGAGCTACATTTGACAAACAAATATTACTCCATTGAACATCTGTGTTTTTCCCCTCTTTCTGTCCCTCACCTGTTCAGTGCTTCGGGCACCGTGTACACTGCAATGGATGTGGCCACAGGACAGGAGGTAAGTGTCTACTGCCTGCTGTTGCTCCTTCAATTCTACTGTTTCTTTTTATTTTTAGTTAATTTTTAGCTTGTCTTAGCTCAATGGGGACACTTCTAATTTCTTATATACCAGACTAGAACCAAATAGTGGACTAACATGATGAGACTTACAGATTTTGGAAAAGTCACTGCAGATACAGTGTGGAGAACAGATTGGAGGACATAAGAGTGGATGAGATGAGTCAGGAGGTTATTGTGTAATTCCAGGTGAGAGGTGATGGTTTTGACTAAGGTAGTAACATAGTATAGATGGAGAGAAATAAATAGATTTGAGAGATACTTAGCAGGTAGATTTGACAGGATTTGGTGATAGACTGGATGTGAAGATGACTTACAAGGGAGTGATACTATTCGAGGATAAAGAAAAAAGGTAGAGATATAGGTATGAAGACATTGGATCCTACCTGAGAGACCTTCTTGTAGAATTGCCTAGTGGATACGTGCTTATACAGATTTGGTGTTTGGGAGAGAAATTTGATCTAGAGGACATTTAAACCCATGTCTCTTGACTCCTAATCTAGCTATGCTACCTTCCTCTGTGCCCAGGGATCCCACTGGACATTGAAGTCCTCGTTTATTTGGAGGCACATTTTTGTCCCTCTCATTTCAATAAGCCTGGAGAACTCTGACCTTATTGCTAAAGCCTGCTAACCCAACATCTTATCTCCAGCAAAAGGAAGACCTGAAGAGAATGTAGAGTAATTGGGGTTTCCTTGCATTCTACTCTTTGGTTGCAGAACAGGAACATTGGCAAGTGGGCTATGGATGGCAGCTGCCTGGGAGAAGTTCTTAGTTCAAAGAATACTGGGATTCAGAGCTTGAGAGAGGAACCTCCTCTTCCAATGAAGATAGAGTTGGGCTCCTCAGAGAGAGGCTGCTAGGAACCTGCTTCTATATTTTTGGTGGTTGAAACCACCTGGTGTACTGGAGAAGTCATAGGTAATAGGGGTAGCACATATCTCACTGGGCTCTTGTGAGTCTTTTACAAGTGTTAAAGCCAAATACTGAGGCTCCACCTAGGGTTAGCCAACTTTTAAAAATCATCATTATGGTTAAGGATGTAGTAAGTGTTCTTTAACATGAGAATCCAAAGACCTATATAAGTAGCTTACCTTTAGCTACTTATATAATCTTGGATAAGTCATTTGACCTCTCTGAGCTGAGTTTTATTTACTTATAAAATGTGCATAATAATATATACCTCACAGAAGTGTTGAAAGAAGTTGGTAAAGTAGCATATGTGAAAACACAACATAAATTTTGAGAACTACGTTTTTATTCATATATATTTTATTTATTCCACAGAGCATTTACTGAACATTTGCTTTATGCTGCACCTTGTTTTAAGAACTCAGGCATTAAAATCATATGTACAATGGAATATTATTCAGCCATAAAAATAATGAAATCCTGTCATTTGTAGCAACATAGATGGAACTGGAAGCCATTATGTTAAATGAAATAAGCCAAGCACAGAAAGACAAGTATTGCATGTTCTCACTTATGCGGGAGCCAAAAAAAATGGATCTCATGAAGCTAGAAAGTACATTGGTGGTTACCAGAGGCTGAGAAGGGGAGCAGAAAAAGAATATAAATGTATATATTACCACTGAACTGTACACTTAAAAATGGTAAAGATGGTAATTTATATGTGTATATTTTACCTCAATTTAAAAAAAGTTTTTTAAGTCATATGTAAATATAAGAGACCATAATTTCTATGTGTACATATAAAAGTCTTGCAATGGTGACAGGAATCTGCCCTAAAGTAAAAATAATGATGAGGAAGGAAGGATAGCATTATCATGGCAGCAATTTTAATGATATGAATTTGATGCAGAAATAAAACAGAGATTGTATCTACCAATCCTAAAAAGAACTCTGTGAGGCAGGTAATATTATTTCCCTTTTATTGCTGAAGAAATTGAGGCACAGCGAGTGTAAGTAACTTTTTTGTAGAGTTTTGCTATCAGCAATTAGCAGGGATTGGGCTAGAATCTTTTGACTCCTAATCCTATGTGTTCTGGGCTGCAAGAGCACAGCATAGCTAAGGTTAGTCACTAGAGCCCCTCTTGTCATGTTTCTGGCCTCTCAGGCCTTATAGCCCTGATGGGAGGCGGGTAGGTGATGGGTGGCTCCTGGAAGGCCTGGAGGCTGCCTGTGTGAGAAGCTGCCCACAAGAAAGTGAAATTTGACTTCACTGTGTGCCTGCTTTGTGGTTACAAAACTGTGAATGGAAGTGAGTTAATGAGGGTAGCTAATGCAGTTGGTTCAGGAAGGCCTTTTTTCCTGCCCAGGGAGTATAAATCTTTAGTGGAGTTGGCAGGATGCTCTCAGTCTTTATGAGTGAGTGCTTATTGGTGGTTATCCAGCTGGGAAGTGCAGAGCTATTGTCTTACTTGTAGGAAGATTAGAGTGTTAGTGTTGGGAAGTCTTCCAGTTATAGATCCAACAGTCATTTTTCAAAGCCCCACCCCCCCCACACACCTTTTTGAGACAGAGTTTCGCTCTGTCACCCTGGCTAGAAATGCAGTGGTGCCATCATAGCTGACTGCAACCTCAAACTCGTGGGCTCAAGTGATCCTCCTGCCTCAGCCTCCTGAGGAGCTGGGAATACAGGCGCATGCCACAACACCTGGCTAATTTTTCTATTTTTAGTAGAGATGGGATCTCACTCTTTCTCAAGGTGGTATCAAACTCTTGAGCTTGAGCAATCCACCCTCCTCGGCCTCCCAGAGTGCTAGGGTTACAGGCATGAGCCACCGCGCTCAGCTTCAAGCCCATTTTTAATGTGTATAATAGAAGGAAAAGACAGAAAGAACCTTTGGAATCATATGAACCTTTGGGCATTGATTATGACTTTATGAGTTTTGCCTCAATTTCCTTAGCTGTAAATGTGTATCATGATTTTTACTTTGCAGGGCTGTTGTTAGGTTTTACTGAGATAATAGAAATAGAGCACCTCGCACAGAGCCTGGCACATAATAGGCATTCAGTAAACAGTAGTGGTGGCACTGTGGTTGGTTGTTGATGTTGTTGCTGCTGTTGTCATTCTTTCTTCTCTGTGCCCCAGGTATTTATCAAATGCTGTTTATACAATGATTACCATTTTTATTGTTGTCTTACATTATTATTTAAATCCTTTACTCATGTATGAGTAACACATGGGCTACTGTCTCACTTCGTACTCAAAGCAGTCCTGACAGGAGAGGAATCAGGGTTGAGATTATTATCTTCAATATACTGACAAAGAGACTGAGGCTCAGAGAGTTTGTGATTAGTCAAGGTCAGTAAGTGACAGTCAAGCCCAGAGCTTAGGTCCTCAGAGTTCAAGTTCATATCTCTTTCTGTTATAGGAGTGCTGTTTCCTAGCCTGAATAGATGGAGTCTGATTGATTAGGTGGAGGGCAATTAGCCTGGGCTACAGTTAGTAGCTATTGAAAAGGAACTCCCAGTGTCCTGTCCCAGCCTCTGTGGTAGCCTCAACCTGCCTCTCCTCCCTTTCTGCTGCCAACAGTGATTACTGTTAGGTTCATAAGCACTGTCCATCCTTGGTAATGGCCTGAGGAACTCCAGAGGTGCCTTCTGGCTCTAATACTTAATGTGTTTTACAAGGGCTTACCATACTTAATTTCTTAAGATCAACAGATTACTTTTCAGACATTAGGAAAAGCTAATCCTCAGCTGTTACAGAAAGCTGCAGCCAGAACAGAAGCCTGGCCTAATAGGAAACCCCACTCCAAAGCAATTTTTTCTTACTTGACATAGAGAATGGAGGTGGTTAGACTATTTAAAAGAACAACTTCTATCATTAATAATTAACTGGGTCTCTGCAGAAGACTGCTTATACTTGACTTGAAGAAATGATAGAGTTGAGATTTGTCCCTAAAAATTTGAATTATTCATTCTTTATACTTCTTCCTGCTTTTGGGAAGGCAATTTAGTTCTATTAGGTGTTCGTGTTCTTGTCCAATAGCAGGAAAGAGGGAAAATATCTCCAGGAAATGAACACTTAGCAAATAATTTAAAGTATACTCTTATAAGATACAGGGGCTTATTGCTGATTTTTTGTGGTTTGAAAACAAAGTACTTATCAATCCACTGACTTTTCTCTTTCCTTCTTCCTTTCTGCAAACATTTTTTTGAGCCCCAGCTGTGTGTGTGAAGTCTTATGCTTGTGGCACTGGGGATTCTGGGCTTTCAACTGAGCACTCAAACTTCTAAATACACATATACACATGCACACACACAAACACACCCCTTACTGAGCCCCTTACTAATCATCGTACAAGGTAGCATGTTATAAGTTCTATAACAGAGGTGTAAATATGATCTTACAGGACTTTAAAGGTGGGAAAAAGACATATTTGGTTTGGAGGAGGAAGTTTCCTTTGGCTTGATATAAAGCATAAGTTGCTTTTGAATGTGTGGAAATGATGCAGGATATTCCAGCTGTAGAAAAGATCCTGAATAAAGGCAGGTTGACTAGATACCAGGAGAACATGGAGTGTATGGGAAGTAATGTAGGGGTCAGATCATGAGAACTTTGAATGTTGTACTGAGGAAGATTTCTAGACAACCAAGAGCCATTTAAGTTTTTGAGCAAGGCAGAGAGCTATCAAATGTGTACTGTGGGGACAATTAATCTGGCTACATGTGCAGGATAATTGACATCACTTTTGAGGGTTCTAATCCTGACTTTGCTACTGACTAGCTGTATATGCAAGTTACATATCCTCTCTGAATCACCATACCCTCATCTGTTGAAAGGTAATACTTAACACACAGGGTGCCTCTGAGGAATGCGTGAAATAACAGATTTGAGAACACCTTATAAAGTACCTGACTTATAGAAGAAATGGATACAAAGTGCCTTGGAAACTAAAGAATACCTTATATTTGTATTATGTGGAAATTTGTTTTATTTTTATAGACAAAGAGCCCCTGAAAGATCTTTTTCACATACAAACATTACGGATCTAAACCCCTTTTTCTCTTCTTTTTTAACCTTGTCAACTCTGATTTATCTTTCCACACCAAGTTCAGAAAGTCACTTCCTCCTTTATGAAGCCTCCATACAGTGCCAGATTGAAAGAGTTCTTGTCCTATTTTGTGTTTCTGTAGCACTTTGTATGAACTTCTGTTATAACATCTCTTTTATATTATGATTTTTTTGAAAAGTATTTTTCTCCATCAAAGTTTGATCCTTAAACTTTGGTGTATATCACAGTGACCTAGAGGGCTTATTAAAACACAGAGTTTCTGATTCAGTAGATTTGGGGTGAGGACCCAAAATTTTTATTTCCAACAAATTCCCAGCTGATGATGATGATGCCTCAGGGACCTCATTTTGAGAACTGCTGGTCTACATTGAAAAACTCTGAATTACTCAAGGGCTAAGAACTGTATTTTATTCATCTTTGTTTCCTTAGTACTTAAGGTCTGGTACTGAGTAGGTACTCCATAAATGTTGAATAACTCTGGTTGCATATTGAATGTACTCTGATTTCAGGTGGCCATTAAACAGATGAATCTTCAGCAGCAGCCGAAGAAAGAGTTGATTATTAATGAGATCCTGGTCATGAGGGAAAATAAGAACCCAAATATTGTGAACTACCTGGACAGGTATGGAGTGGTGGGTCCCATCAGAGTGAGAGGGACTCAGGACTGATTAGTGGTGAGGCTGTTAGAGGACAGGGCAATACCAGCACCCAGAACTGCTTTCATATAAGAGTCTCCTGTCATTCTGAGCTCTCTGAATTTGACCGTGTGTAATAATGGATACCTCCGATTGCTGGAAAATCCGTCTGCGGTAGGCTGAACCCTCCCACTCTATATCTTCTAACAGTTGATCCTAGTACTGTTTGTTTTGCCTCAGGGAAGCACATCAGCCAATCTGCCTGAGTAAACATCTAGGTCCTTAACTCATTTTACATCTCAAATCTTCTCTTATTCTGCTTATCCTGAATAATTCCTGGTTTGTCTATATTCTCTGAAAATGTGATGCTTAGTACTAAATGTTTCATTTGAGATTTGACTACTATGGAGAGAGTGGGACTCTTTCTAAACTTAATGATTTCATTCTTTTTTTTTGAGGATGCCTGTGCCATTGTTGACTCCTAGGAAGTTTGTGGCCAACTAAAATCTCTGATCTTTTTTTTACGTAAGCTTGCATTAAACTGAAAATGTAGAATTTTTAGCTATCTTCATTAAATCCCGTTTTTATCCTTTCAGGCTATCACTCTAGTCCATCAAAATTCTGTTCTTCAGTATGGTAATTGTGATTGTAATAAACATTTGTGTGGTGCTTTTTGTTGTACCAAGCACTTTCATGAACAGTATCTCATTTTGACATAGGGTTTATTATCCATGTTTTACAGATGAAGAAACTAAAGTTTATAAAAGTTAATAACTTGTCCAAGAATGATAAGCCAGTAAGTAGCAAACCAGGGTTTTGAATTTGAATATTCCTAGCACCAACACTCATGCCCTTTCTGTTATATCATGGTCTTTCCTTCCATACCTGGAAAAAAAATTAGGCTTCTCACTCAGAGTTCAGAGACATCATAGGTGTGGGTGAGATTGGACTGTCTTCTACTCTAATTTCTTTATTACTTATATTGCATTACCAGCTACCTCTGACTGTTGTTGGCAGATTTCATAAGTGTCCTTTCTTGTTCTCCATCCAAAATGCTGGTAAGCTTCAGTATCTTTGAAGAGGAAAGGAGTTGGATTTTGACCCTCCCAATACTCCTTCTTGTGTCTCCTTGATGTGGATTCTGACTGGCTCTGAAGAATCCTTTGAAAGTTATTAATCACTTTCCCATCTCTTTTAAGAACTTGTTATACAGAGAATATATCTTCAACAAACTACTGAAGGCCATAGGGATAGTAGGTTTTAGCTCAAGATAAGGAAAAATGAAACCTGTCAATGAAGGTATGGCCTGTCTCATCAAATAGTGAGTTCCCCATCAGTGGAGGCATCTAAACAGTAAAATGCAGGACTGTGTTATTGAAGGAATTTGTGCTCTGGGAATGGGATTAGAAGACTTACAGATTTATTTATTTATTTATTGAGATCACTGCACATTTATCGGAAAAAAATAAATATGAGGTATTTATAGGATCCTAACAATAATTTAGACATGCTACCTTGTTCTTAAAATCTAGGTGAACTTGTAAGGTAGTAAATAACAAGTCAGATGAAGATTTCCTTATAAGTATATATACCAGGTAATAGATAATATTGTGAAAAAAAATTACAAACCAATTAGTAACAATCTAGCCACTCAATTTGCAGGCAAAGGTACAATTTTTGATATATATAGAATTACATACTAGTGTTAAAGGATAAGATGTAAGGGAAAAACAATAGCATCTACAGTCTGTTCTTAACTTGGCGTTTGCAGAGTGCTCTTACTACAGGTTTATTGAGAAGTGATGTCAGATTACGTTGAACTTTTACTGATATAATGCTTCCATCACTTGATATATTAATAATAAGAAACTTCCTTAAACTACTGCTACTCTCTAGAAATGGTGTCAATCTTCCATGCACAAGGCTACAAAAATCCTAGATTTATTTATTGACCATACCTTTCCTGGTATTTCCAGAGGCATATACTCCACAGAAGTATATACTCTACTCAGAAGTGTTAAATAAGACTCAGTCTTTGCTTTCAAATAGCTCCTGGTATGATATAGAAAACAAATATACCTCTGTGAGAACACAGAAGATGAGTGTTACAAATGAGGGTCTGTGGTTTTTATAAGATGTCCCAGAGGAAAACTCCATCCATCTTTATTCTTCTGCAAATATGTGATGCTCTGAGGCTTTAACTTTGAGATGGGATTTTTGAAGGTGTGTTGGCGCAGCATGTAGCCACAAAGTATTTGAGGCAACCTGAATCTGGTTTGCATTGTCTTAGCTTTGACAATGATGTGTCAGGCCCATGAAAAGGGGATCTGCTTTTTCATATTCTAGAAATAGTCACTTGGACCCTCACATTTCTTTCCCCAATAAGTTCAAGTTGACAGTTGTCTTCTTGATGTGTGGATGATGGGGATTGCATTGGATCTGTAAATCACTTTGGGCAGTGATTCCTGATATGGATGCCCGTTATTTCTTTCTCTTGCCTGATTACTCTGGCTAGGATTTCCAGTACTATGTTGACTAGAAGTGGTGACAGTTGACAACCCTTGTCTTCTTCCAGTTCTTAGGGGGAATGCTTTCAACTTTTCCCCGTTCAGTATTATGTTGGCTGTGAGTTTGTCATATATGGCTTTCATAATGTTGAGTTATGTTCCTTCTATGCCTAGTTTGTTGAGGGTTTTTATCATGAAGAATGCTAGATTTTTATCAGATGCCTTTTCTGTATCGATTAAGATGATTATATAGTCTTTGTTTTTGCTTGTGTTTATGTGGTGAGTCATATTTATTGATTTACATATGTTGAACCATCCTTGCATCCCTGGGATGAAACCCACTTGATCATGGTGAATAATCTTTTAGATGTGCTGTTGAATTCAGTTTGCTAGCATTTTGTTGAGGAATTTTAGATCTGTGTTCATAAGGAGTGTTGGTTTTCCTTTTATGTTGTGTCCTTTCCTGGCTTTGGTATCAAGGTGATACTGGCTTCGTAGAGTGTGTTAGGGAGGGTTCCCTCCTTCTCAGTATTATGGAACAATTTAAGTAGAATGGGTGCCAGTTCTTTGTAGGTCTGGTAGAATTCAGCTATGAGTCCATCTGGGCCAGGGCTCTTTTGAAAGGAGAGATTTTTTTTTTTTTAATTACTGTTTCAATCTTGCTACTTGCTATTGGTCTATTCAAGATTTCTATTTCTTCTCGATTCAGGCTTGGGAGGTTGTATGTTTCCAAGAATTCATCCATTTCCTCTAAGTTTTCTAATTTATGTGAATAGAGGTTTTTGTAGTAATTTTACATGATATTTTGTATTTCTGTGATATCAGTTGTAATATGTTTTTCATTTCTCATTGAGCTTATTTGAGTCCTTTCTTTCTATTTCTGGTTAATCTAGCTATTAGTCTATTGATTTTTGTTTATTTTTTCAAAGAACCAACTTTTTGTTTCATTGATCCTTTGTATTGTTTTTTGGTTTCCATATCATTTAGTTCTGCTCTGAGCTTTCTTTATTCTTCTGCTAGCTTTGGGTTTGGTTTGTTCTTCTTTTTTTAGTTCCTTGAGATATGACATTAGGTTGTTTATTTGCCATCTTTCTGTCTTTTTGATATAAGCATTTAAGGCTATGAGTTTTCCCCTTAGTACCGCTTTGACTGTATCCCTTAGATTTTTGGGAGGTTGTGTCACCTTTGTCATTCAGTTTGAAAAATTTTTTTATTTCTGTCTTGATTTTGTCAGTAATTCAAGGATTGTTCAGCAGCAGGTTGTTTAATTTCCACATATTTATGTAGTTTTGAGAGTTGAAAGTTCCTCTTGGAATTGGTTTCTAGTTTTATTCCACTATGTTCTGAGAAGATACCTGGTATGATTTCAATTTTTCTAAATTTGCTGACACTTGTTGGTTGCCTAACATGACCTATCTTGGAAAATGTCCCATGTGCTGATCAGAAGAATACATATTCTGCAGTTTTGGGGTAGAATGTTCTGTAAATGTCTGTTAGATTCATTTGTTATGCAGTCCCATTTAAGTCCAGTGTTTCTTTGTTCTTTTGCCTCGATGATCTGTCTAGTTCTGTCAGTGAAGTGTTCAAGTCCCTGGCTATTATCATGTTGCTGTTTCTTTCTTTCCTTAGATCTAGTAGAATTTGCTTTATGAATCCGGGAGCTCCTGTGTTAGGTGCATTTATATTTAGGATTGTTATAGCTTCTCATTTAATTGATCCCTTTATCATTATTTAATTGTATTTTGTCTTTTTTTTTTTTTTTTTCCTTTTTTTGAGACAGAGTCTCACTCTGTTGCCCTGGCTAGAGTGCCGTGGCGTCAGCCTAGCTCATAGCAACCTCAAACTCCTGGGCTCAGGTGATCCTCCTGCCTCAGCCTCCCGAGTAGCTGGGACTACAGGCATGTGCCACCATGCCCAGCTAATTTTTCTATATATATTTTTTAGTTGGCCAATTGATTTCTTTCTATTTATG
>CAUYRT010095394.1:0-22500 GCA_963574885.1 Lepilemur ruficaudatus
TGTAAAATGCACCATTCTTTTATGTACCACTGGGGGGAAAACCCTGCCAATTAAACTATGTACTTCCTTATCACTTAGAATTTTAAAATAATACTTGTTAAAAGAGCTCTTCCACTAGGGATTTGGGGGGTGGAGGGTAAACTCACATCTGAGCGACGTGGTGGGCACTGTGTAGGGTTGGGACATGCTTGAAAAGTAGTTGGGGAGCAGAATTAGGGATCTCAATAGGGGAAAGGAATTCCTCTAAAACTGATTTGTGTGATTAGCTGTACATCTTGGTAAATTCACTGAAAATCATTTGATTGTACATTTAAAATGGAGTAAAGGCATGATATGTAAAGTATACAAAAAATAAAAGTGAAAGAGAAACAGAATCCAATATTTAGAACATTCAATATTAGCATTGACTACTGAGGCTTTGCACTAAAATTGTAAAGATAAAACATCAGTAGAGCTATGGAATCCACATAAAACTTTATTGGAGTTTAAATACAGCAAATAAATAAAAGACCTGAAGTTGGAAAAATTATGTCCCTATAAATGAATTGTTGGATTGACTTCTCTTATTGCCTAAGGGCTCTGTGGCCTTCCAAGTTCTGCTAAAATTCTCATGGTGCCCACACGTGGGTACAGAGACCACAATCTGTGTAGTTCAATGCCAAGCACTGTAGCTCCCACATATAGCCTATGAGTCATTAGTTCAGACTAACTGGCCGATCTTTGTTTTTGCTAAGTTCCTTGACAGCAACATTTGCTGAGAACCGAAGCCTGCGACTTTCCCATGACCCAAGAAACTAACAACAAGGTTAAAACTCTCTCAAGCCTTTGCTTAGTATCAGCCCCTGGTTGAGTCTCTTGTGCCCTATCTTAAGACCAGGACTTTTGCAAAGTCTTGAGAACTTTAAGTAAGGTCTGTTAAGTGCAGCCTTTCCTCTATAGAAGTAGCAAAGCATCTATACAAAAACAGCTCCTCATCTGTGTGAAAGCCCTCTCTTTAATCTAAATAATATGATGCCTAATGCTTAAACCAGCTCAAAAGAAGCCCTTGCACTGCCAAAGTCAAAATATCCTGCCTACTAAAGTCCAGTGCCCAAAGCCAAAGCCATGGATCCAAGCCAAGAAAAAGCCAATCCATTATGTATATTTTGCTCTCCAAATGCCCCAACACTGGCTTGAACTAATACACCTTCCTCTGTCCAATACTCAGTCTTTTCTCCAATCACAGAGTAATGCCAGTATGGAAGAGTTACAACATGGACAAATGAAAGGAGAATTTCTCCCAGGGAGTAACATGCTCTCGAGAGAGATGGAAAAGAAGGGGGCTATATATGCATGCTCAGGTTCTCCTTTCAAACTTAACAATCGTCCTCCCCTGGGAAGGAGTGAGGGAGACATATAGAGAATTCAGGAACATTAGCTCTTGAGATCATTCTGCATTGAAAAATAGCCACAGTAGGGGGAAAATTACTTTTCTACTTGTAGGGCATAGTGAAAATTAGTCTTGCATTCTTTCATCCTCAGGTCCTGATGGTTTAGTGTGTAGCTATTATAATGTCATAAGGAAGTTTGTCAAAAATGAATAATTAATATATTTTAAATGAACAGTTTATAGATCATAGGAAAAAAGCCAATGACCAAGAACTCATTCAAAATTCAGCTCTTTTGTAGAAGGATATATGCCAATGTCTGATTGGTGAGATTACAAGTCATTTTCTTCTATTCATGTTTACAAATTCAAAGGCATTATATAGATAAACTTTTCTCATTAGAAAATAAAAGTTGTTTTTTAGATTATTTCCCAAGCTTCTCAGAGCAGCCAATGTACCAAAGTATTTAAAATGAAACTTACTTAATGAGTGCTAACAGGGTAAATAGCTTATACAATCTATCCTGTAGTTCTTGGGCACTCACATATTGTTTTTACTTATTAACATGATTTATTTTGCCATTCATAATGTTGGGCCTCAGGGTGTGCTAACACAATTTAGAATACACAAATAAAAATGTAATGCTACTTCAAAGTTTTATTTATATAGACAAATCTTCTCTTTACTCTCAAAAACGTATTAACAAACATGTAATATAAAATATTTGTTTCACTGGCTAATAAAAATTAAATTGTGCTTACATTTATTACCATGTGCTTATATCATATATACAGTCATATATAGATTAACAGTGAGGATGAGGATACATTCTAAGAAGTGCATCATTAGGTGATTTCCTGGTTGTGCAAAGATCACAGAGTGTGCTTACACAAACCTAGATAGTATGGCCTACTACACACCTAGGCTGTCTGGTACAGTCTTTTGCTCCTAGGCTATAAACCTGTACAGCATATTACTTTACTGAATACTGTAGCTAATTGTAACACAGTGGTAAGTATTTGTTTATCTAAATGTAAGAAAGGTACAGTAAAAACACAGCATTATAATCATATGGGACCACCATCATGTACGCAGTCTGTCACTGACAAAACTTGTTATGCTGTGCGTGACTACCTATGTACAAACACACATCTCACTGAATGATATGAAATGCAAACACAAAACTATGCTATTTCATTTCTTTAAATCTATTCTTCAACTACTGTGGAATTAAAGTATTTTCAGTTATATATTTGTTGGTATACTTTTTAATAGCCTTATTCTTAATCTCTTTTATTCCATAAGCATGACACTCGCAAAGATAAGAGAGCGAAATCACATATGTTAACATATGTACAATGCCAACATTGAGTAGTAGCTGTAATAGATTCAAGATGATTACAAGTCATTACTTCTTCCATTAAGAAATGTCCTCAAATTCCATTTCTCTTGACTCCAGGCTGAATTAAATGACATGCTGGGCCAATGGAATGTGACAGAAGTGGCAATCTAAGACTCAGAAAACTATTTCTGGGACTCCTGAGCTGCCATATAAGAAGTCTGATTACCCTGAGACTGCCATGTTGGAGACACCACATGTAGGTGTTCTCAATAGCCCAGTGAAATCCAGTTTCCCAATCATCCCTGCTAAGGCACAAGACATAAGAGGGAAGACATCTTGGACCCTCCAGATCAGCCCACCCACCAGCTGGATCCCACTAAGTAGCTTTCATTGATGTCACAGGGAATAGAATAGAGTTTCTCAGTTGAGTCCTGCCTGAATTCCTTATTGACCATATCATAAAATTTAATAAAACGACTGTTGTGTCAAATAACTGTATTTTGGCATAGTTTGTTATTCAGCTATGAATAACTGGTACAGATGCCTGCACATGATCTTTATAAGAAAGCATGTGAATTGTGTTTATTATCAGTGAATTTGCCTATAATAGCTTTAGACTTTCTTGATCCTTGAGTCTACATCAGTGATTCTCAAGCTTTTTTCCTATTCTGACATGACATAATTAATAGTAATTTTCACCTATTCAAAAGACTGTCAGTAGCATCATTGCTTGTTTTGGTCTGTCTCATATCTAATTTAGAATGTGGCTGTGAGTAAGTACCAATGCACTTGTTATAATTCAGTTTATTTCTCCTCTCTTGAGTCACAAAAATAAGTGCATCTCAACCATTATTGATAACTCTCTATTCTAAGCTATACAAAATATCAAAGGCATGCATAGAAATTGAAATAAGATAACTTTTGCAACCTGCTTCAAATGAGTCATTGGGAAAATTAAAGGTTAAATACATAAACATAAGTAATATAATCTGTTAAAATATTTCATGTAATTATATTTTACTTATACTCATATAGACATCTGATTTATATATTTAAAATTTTGTGCTTGGCATCTGATTTTTCTCACTCATATATTTTTCTATGATTTTGTTCTTCATCAATTAAATACGTGTATAGTAAGGTATATACTATTATTGTTGCACTTAACTTTTTATTTGTGTTGGTTTAATGAATCTTTTATTCTTTTTTCATTATTAATAATTCCAAGACACCTTATTCTTTTACCTTTTTCTTACATTTTCAAAAATTGCTATTTTATTTTTTGCTCAAAATAAATGTATGAATTAAGCTCATTTTGTAAATGAGAACAGTGAGGCTTTAAAAGGATAAGTAATTTTCTTAAGGTCACTTAGCTTTGAAGACTAAGCAAATCCTTCTTGGTTGGCTCTTAACCACTATTATTGCCACTGGCCCCCAAAACTGATATATTTAATTTTAATCAATTATCTCATTTTAATTGTTCATTAAGTATCTGATGTGGCAGAGAGATTGGAAGGATGCTAACTTTTCAGAATTCACTTCAAATTTTGAAAAGACCTAACCCTCCAAATTCTGATCACACATATCTGAATAAGTATAGTCCCATGTATACCAAAATAACTGCAATTTGTCAACGTGATAATACCTTTTCCTGCTCCCTTGTCTTTATTCATTCCTAGTCATTCTGTTTATATTAACCTTTACATCTTCTCTCCCATAGAAATTTTCTGCCTAAAGTTGTGGACTCAGCTTAGAAATGACCTCTTCTTCCAATCTCCATAACTCATGACAGTTCAATATATCACCATATCCCATAGACTCTATAAAATGTATGTAGTAGTACATCCTAATTTATAGATGGATATTAGTATTAGGTGAGATGAAGTATGTTGAGTTCATGTTCCTAGGAAGCAAAAGTATCAGAAGGATGATATTTGGGTTAAGAACATATATTAGTTTTTTTTAAAAAAAATAAAATAAAATAGCTATGAGAAGCCACAAATTTCTGATTCATTAAAACTTACACAACTGTAAAGTTCAAACATTTTTACAAATTAAATACAAACAAAACTGTAAAATCAGTACCATACACATTAAAACAAATGGAATATTGCAAATGGTGTTTAACTGAAAATAATTGTATCTCTAAATGCTTACAAAGAGCACAATTATGGTGTAACTCTGATTAGTTAGGGTTCTCTAGAAAAACAGAACCAATTATATATATAGAGAGAGAGATATCTTATTGAGAGACAGATATTGATTGATTTACTACAAGGAATTGGCTCACGTAGTTATGAAGACTGAGAAGTCCCAAGATCTGCAGTTGGCAAGCTGGAGACCCAGGAGAGCCTCTAGTTTAGTTCTAGTCTGAAAGGCAGAAAGTTTGAGACCCAAGAACCCATTTTTCACTTTGAGTTTGAAAGCAGGAAAAAGACCAATGACTTAGCTCAAGCAGTTTGGTAGGATAAGTATCTTCTTATTTAGTACTTTTGTTCTATTCACATCTTCAATTGCTTGGATGAGGCCCACCCATATTATGGAGGACAATCTACTTCACTCAGTCTACCTATTTAAATATTGATCTCATCCAGAAATGCCCTCACGGACATACCAAGAAAGCTTGGTCAAATGTCTGGGTACCCCATGTCATAGTCAAGTTAATGCATAAAATTACCCATAGAATACTCTTACCACTACTCTGTATTCACACTATTCTGTCAGTAAATAAAAACCCTTGTTCATTTGCACGTCACAATAGCTTTTTTCCCTTAATTTATCATTATTTATTCATCAACTTCACTACAGGTATTTTCATTTAGCCATTGGCTCCTGGAGTAAAACTAATTATTGTCAATGAGATTAATTTCACTACCCCAGTTTTTATTTGAATGTTCAATATGGGAGCATTCTGCTATTAAAACAGCATCCAATTGATCTGGAATATGCTTATGTTTTTATCTGTGTATTATAATATAAAGAACAAAATGAAAAACAAAATCACAGAACAGTTACAGATCCTTAGCTTGTATACCCTGAATCCAAGAGATACATAGACTTCAAGAGGAAAGTGGACATCTACAAACCAAAGAGAGAGGCCTCACAAGGACCCAAACCTGACAACACCTTGATCTTCTACTTTCAGCCTCCAAAACTGTGAGAAAATGAATTTCTATTGATTAAGCCACTCAGTCTGTAGTATTTTTTATGGCAGTCCTAGAAAATTAGTGTATATAGTATCCTTTATTATATATCTACTATTGCTATATTCTTCAGAGTTTTTGTTAATCTTGCTAGTCAATCACTCCTTACTCCAATATCTTGATATAATTAATAATTTTATATTGAACTTTCTTTATTTTATATCTTCCAATCTTGTCTCCCCAAATCATTAGAAACATTATCAAATACCTTGTTGAAACTAAGACCAATTATACTTATAACATGGTTCTTAAGAAGTTAGCCTTTAGTAACTTACTGTTGCTCTTTCATTTATTATCCTATTAATATTATTGTCCTGAGTTTTCTGGATAAAAATGTGTATAAGATATGAATAATGTGTAGAGGTCTCATTATAGCTAATATGTAAATACATTATTATGATATAAGTGGGAACAGTGCTATAATTGAGGTATAAGCAAAATTTTGTAGAGAGCAGAGAGATTAGTTCATAGTGGCATGATTTGGTAAGAGCAGTTTCACAGCAGAGGTGGCATATGAATTTACTCTATAACTTTATTCTTAAAGTTTCACCAAACCAGGAAATTCTAAGCAAAGGAGCATTAGCAAATGAGCAATATAAAATAATATGGCAAATTCTTATATTAGTGAAGAAATGAGAGCAACCCCCTCATTGGCAGTAGAGAAGAGTTGGTACCTGAAAATAAAATACAAAACATATGTGAATGTAGGACTTTTGTTCTATCAATATTACAGCAGAGATGGTTTCATCAAGCTTTGCTCATATCAAATTATATTTGAGTGTCATCTCAGCTAAATAACCAAATTATCAAGGCTGTAAGAGAATACAGTATATATACAAAACTAAATTTTTGGTGTTGAAAAGGGATCTTTGAAGCTTTTCTAGGAAATCAAAATTTTAGGCCCTGCTAGACATAGAGAATTTCTCGTTATACTTCCATTCCTTCAGATCTTCCTCGTTTTGTTATTTTGCTTGTTTTTGTTTAGCTGACAAAATTTAATAAATCATCTCCATGTCACATAAACTTTAGCTGGTGTTGGAAATATAGTTGTTAATGACATAATATAGTCCTATTCTTATGGAATTTATAATCCAGAGAGAAGAAAGCCATTTAACAAACAATTATAAATATATTTGTGCTGCCAGTAAACATGGAATGTTAATAAATCTTACTTTCTTAATTCCTATATTTCCTTATAAATGATTTAGTTCCAAAACCCAAAAGTCATTAAATAATTGTTGAATTCTACTTCTGGCCAATATGGAGTATAGGAAACTGTCCATGGTCCTGCAGAATATGCCATATGCTAGATTTTGTTGATTTTATCCCTGTGATGTTAATACGTTTCTCTAACCCCTGTAATTTCTTTTAACAGAAGTTAAATCTAGAGGCTATTTGTTTATTTAATTGCATATTTGTTTACAGAATATTTCATAGATGCTGTTGATTGCTTCTTACTACATCATATTCAAGGGCCCAGAGGGCTTGTCTTTTGTGTATGTGTGTGTGTGTGTGTGTGTGTGTTATGTTATGATTGATAACTGTTTAAGTGTAAAGTTCCCCATCAACTTTTTACATAAAGACTTTCTCAGTAATTGATGATCATTACCTAAAAATCTATAACTGTATTAGGCATTATAAAATGATAAAATTCTATCATTTTCCTTCATTTATTAACAGGCATTCTTTTATTACATATTTTGCATTGTCCATAATTTGATTATCCTCAGGTACTATTGTACAGGAGGACACGGTAAATGTTTTACCCTTTCTCTTTATTTACTAGTATTCAGAATAATAAATTACTATTATATTTTGACCTCCAAGAGCAAGATATTAAAAAAGGTTATTTTTAATATCAAAATTATAGTATAGATTTCAATATTTTTCTGTGTTTTAATCAACTGCAGTTATTTATATTTTTTTATGCTCAAATTGTCTATCTTTTGGCTAGAGAGAGCCCTTGAAGGTAGCTTCAATTCTTTTGCTGTGACTTGAAGAATCTTTGATAGTTTCTTCACTTTCTTATAAAAATATGGTCTAATCTCATTTTGAATATTTATTGTCCTAGACCAGGACTCAGTTTTTTCCCTAAATATCCCTGGTTCTTTTGGGGAAAAAAATGGTTTTTAGAGACCAAAATCTAGATCCCGGGTAATTATGGTACTGGGTTGGTAATTGCTTTTTATTCATTTCAGATAGGAAAGACTATCTTTCAAAAAAAAATACATTAAGAAATGAGAATGTTTTTCAATTCAAATTTAGGAATACAGGGTTCTACATAAGGTCTTTATTTTTATGTTTGTTATTTGTTTTACTTTTGCTAAAACTTTTGGTTCCTGTAATAATTTTAGAATCACTATAACATTACTAACAATATGATTACTAAAAATACGATAAGATTTCTTGATAGTCCTTTTAGTCTCTCTGTATAAATCATTTGAAATCTTTTTTTCCGCTATGTTTTTAAGTCACTACTTATGGAGAAGCATTTTTAATAAGTTTTGGTTATCACTCTATGGACTATTTAAATACATACACATACACATATATACCTTCTTCTTTCTCTGATAAATTTTGCATCCTTGACACACAGTTCTGCCTGGTTTTCTTCTGTCTTTTGCTAAATTACATAACTTAAAATTCAACTCATAATAGTCAACATAGATGTCCCTTATTCCTTTTTATACCTTTACCATTGTGTACTATAGTTCATTCAAGCAGTCATATATCGATGGTCTCCCTAAGGTATTAATAATAGAACATTTAAAATATTTTAAAAGAGCTATTTCACTGTAAACCATCTCCTTCTCCTCCTCCACTACCTAATAGTTTATACTCACTTTGTCATCAGGGACAGAGTGCAGTGGTGTCGTCATAGCTCACTGCTACCTCAAACTCCTGGGCTCCAGTGATTCTCCTGCCTCAGCCTCACAAGTAGCTGAGATTACAGGCACACACAATGATGTCCAGCTAATTTTTCTATTTTTTGTAGAGATGGAGTCTTGCTCTTGATCAGGCTGGTCTCCAACTCCTGGCCTCAAGTTATCCTCCCATCTCAGCCTCCTAGAGTGCCAAGATTACAAGTGTGAGCCACCTCACCCAGTTTCCCCTTCTTGAATATGTTCTAGACACATATAATTACCTCTACATCTCCTTTCCATGGACCCCTTCTTATATTTCCATGACAATCCACATACAAATCATTATATAAGACTCACCATATTCCGTTGCACAAACTACTTTTCTGGTCTGTTTCTGCCAACAGACTATGAGGACTTAGTGGTAAAGTCTTTATCTTCAAACTTTTACTGGCAACTTGGGTATCTGGACATAATGGTTGAATAAATGAATTTAAAACAAAAGTAAAAAATCCACTTGAAAATACTTTGAAAATAATTCCTATCCTCTGGAAAATGTTGAACTCATAGAATCAGAGAGCAGAATGATGGTTACTAGAGGCTGAGAAGTTGGGGAATTTGGGAGATGTTCGTCAAGGATACAAAAGTTCAGTTAGGAGGAGTAAGTTCAGGAAATCTATTATACATCAAGGTGAGTACAGTTACTAATAACATTTTATATACAAGCAAACCTCATTTTATTTGGTTTGTGCCATTTTGCAGATATTGCCATATTGCTTTTTTTTCTTTTTTTTCTTTTTTACAAATTGACAGTTTGTGGCAACCCTACCTTGAGCAAGTCTATTGACATCATTTTCCCAACAGCATACACTCTCTCCTTTAGCATTTCTTTAGCAATGAAATATTTTTTAGTTAAGGTATGCACATTGTTTTTTAGACATAATGCTAATGCATACTTAATAGATGATAGTAAAGTATAAACATATCTTTCATAAAAAAACCAAAAAATTCATGTGACTCACTGTATTGTGATACTCATTTTATTTTTGTGGTCTGAAACAGAACCTGAAATATATCCAAGGCATGCCTATACTTGAAAATTGCTTAGAAAATAGATTTTAATGTTCTCACCACAAAAAAAAATGGTAAGTAGGTGAGGTACTGCATGTTAGTTAGCTTGATTCAGCTATTCCACAATTCAAATATATCAAAACATCATGTTGTACACCATAAATATATACAATTTTCATCTGTTAATTTGAAAATTAAATATACAAAAATAAATTTTACCCTTATATTAAACTAATAGGTAGTAATATTATTCAAATTTACATTTTGAAAGTTCATGATAGAGGAAACCACTGTTACACTTTCAATGGACTCTTCATAAAGATGTTAAGACATGTTTGTTCATTCTGACAATTCTCATTATATCTGACATTTTCAATATTATACTTAACTCTACCCATATAAAACAGAAAGCTCTTTTTATTAATTAAGATGGAACACATGAAGCATTAGTCAATAATGTGTTTGGTCAGCCTAAGGCTTTATCCTCTTGCTGTTATCAGAGACTGAGTGCAAATCCCTTCCAGTCATAAATTTTAAAAAAGAAAAGTTTGCAAGTGTGACTTCTAAGCTATGTCATGGTTTGGATTTGAATCTCTTAGCTTTAAGGTCAACAAAGTACTTTTCTCAACCTGTGTCACTCATCTTCAAACCTTTCTCTATTACCTACATGGCCCAGGGCACACACCTCTAATGTTTCCCACATACACTTTTTTTCCCACTTAAGAGTATTTTCTGAAGCTTTTAAAAAATGTTTTAAATGGGTTTCATGGTCTTCTGTGCCTCATAGGGATGTTTTAAATTAACTTTTTCAGCACTCTGAAGTTGAAAAAAATACAATTTGTAGGATCATACAATTTCTTTACCTCATGCTCACCAAAACCTACATAATGCGTAAGATTTTCATATTGCTCTTTTTTAAACAGCTTTATTGATATATGATGGATATTCAAAATAACTGTGCATATTTAATACATGTAATTTGATGGGTTTGGACAGATGCATACACCTGTGAAACCATCACTGCAATCAAAGTAATAAACATATACGTCACCTCCAAAAGTTTCCTCACGCAACTCTGGGTTTTTTTGTTTGTTTGTTCTAGTATTCTTTGTTTATTTGTGTGATTGTTTGTTTTACGGTAAAAACACTTAACATGAGATCTACACTCTTAAAATTTTTAAATGCACAATATAGTATTAACTATAGTGTCTGTAGACAATAGACACTATATTGTACAAAGATCTCTAGAACTAATTTATCCTGCATAACAGAAACATTGTACATATCGAACAACTTTCCATTCCACTTTCCCCCAGTCCCTGGTAACCACCATTCTACTCTATTCATTTGTCCCATGATTGGCTTATTTCACTTGGTGTAATGCCCTTCCAGTTCATCCATATTGTTGTATATAGCAGGATTTCCTACTTTTTTTAAGTCTGAATAATATTCCATGGTATGTATTAATACATACCACATTGGTAGAATGTGTTCTCAATTTAGTGAAAGCCATTTATTTACTGTATGAAAATCAATTATCAGATAGGATTATGTTATTTTGTCTAAATGAATATATCTCAATCTCTAATAGAGTTAGTCATCTTTCCTGCTTATTAAGGAATATCACTCTTATTTCAAATACATAAATATTTATAAATATAGTATATCATTACAGCACACATTAAAATGTTTTCAAAGTATCAAAGTGTGCATTTTTTCCATTATTAAATATAGTGTTGTGTGTATCCTGAACTACCCACTTCCCAGCACAACCCACGTACTATCCACCCTCCCCACAGAAATGTGTTTTTTTTAAATAAAATTAAATGCACAGGTGAATGCACATTACAGTGCTTTATCATAAAGATATAACAAAGACCTTTAACAGAGGAATATAATCACCTAAACAGATGTGTGAGTTTCAATAGAATTTTTTTAAAAATTATCACCAAATAATGCTTAATAAAGTAATTAAAAATTAACTGTTTGGAGAAACACATACTTCTTGTCACTAGAAATAGCGGTATTACTAAATTGCTTAGGAGCCATCCAAAAAATTAATATTAAAATGTAGAAACATTTTCTCTAAAATTGATATGAAATTTGAAAATAATATTTAAAAGTCCCACATAGAATTATTTTTTCTAGATCTGTGAAGTATGATGTTGGTAATTTGATAGAGATTGCATTAAATTTATAAATCACTTTGGGTAGTATGGACATTTTAACAATGTAGATTCTACCAATCCATGAGCATGGTATGTTTTTTCACTTGTTTGTATCTTCTGTGAATTCTTTTCCCAGAGTTGTATAGAGTTGTATAGTTCTCCTTTTAGAGATCTTTCACCTCCTTGGTTAAGTATTTTCTGCCTAGGTATTTAATTTTCTTTCTAGCTGTCATGAATGGTATTGAGCCTTTGATTTGACTCTCAGCTTCACTGTTATTGTTATATAGAATCAGTGCTACTGATTTATGGACTTTGATGTTGTATCCTGAGACTTTTCTGAATTTGTTCATCAACTATAGTAGACTCTTGGTAGAATCTTTGGTGTTTTCTAGATACAAGATCATATGATCAGCGTACAGTGATAGTTTGACATCCGCATTCCCCATTTGGATACCCTTTATTTCTTTCACTTGCCTGATGTCTCTGGCTAGGACTTCCAGCACTGTGTGGAACAGAAGTGGTGACAGTGGGCATCCTTGTCTTTTTCCAGTTCTTAGGGAGAATGTTTTCAACTTTTCCCCATTCAGTATGATGTCGGCTGTAGGTTTGTCATATATGGCTTTTATAATATTGAAATATGTTCCTTTTATGCCTAGTGTGTTGAGGGTTTTTATCATGAAAGGGTGCTGAATTTTGTCAAATGATTTTTCTGCATCTATTGAGATCATCATATGGTCTTTGTTTTTGCTTTTGTTTATGTGATGAGTCACATTTATTGATTTACTTATGTTGAACCATTGTTGCATCCCTCAGATTAAGCCCACTTGGTCAAGGTTGATTATTTTTTTGATGTGCTGGGAATTTTATTGAGGATTATTGCATCTATATACATAAGGAATATTAAGGAATACTTCATTTTGCAGGATACTAAATTCTAGGTTGGCATTTGTTCTGTTTAAGTCAATTGAAGATGGGACCCCAGTCTTTTCTGGCTTTTAGTTTCCACTAAGAAACCTACAATTACCCTGATGGTTTTTCCATTATAGGTTATTTGATGCTTTCGTCTTGCTGCTTGCAGAATTTTCTCCTTCATTTTGACTTTGGCCAGGTTGATTATTATGTGTCTTGGAGATGACCTATTGTTATGAATCTCCCTGGTGTTTAATGTCCATCTTCTATCTGTACATCTGAATTTCTGGTTATTCCAGGGAAGTTTTCCTCAAATAATTTTCCACACTTTTAGCTCTTTCTTCTTCTCCCTCAGGTATATCTATAATTTGTATGTTAGTTCACTTCACGTAGTCCCATATCCACTCACGGATTGCTTGAACATTTTTATTCCCTTTTTTACCTTTTTGAATGGCTGACTAATCTCAAGAGCCTTCTCTTCAACCTCTGAGATTCTTTTAACTCCTTGGTTTAGCCTGCTGTTGAAGCTTTCTGCTGCGTTTTGAAATTTTCTAAATGATTCTTATATTTCTTTAAGTTCTATGGTATCATTTCTTATGTTGTCTAGCTCTCTAGTGACTTTTTCATTGATTTCCTGAAATATCTTTTTTTGCCTGTTTTTGTTGGTTTTCAACTTTCTCTTCAATTCCATTCATCTTATTTAATATTCACCATCCATATTCCGAATTCCACTTCTGTCATTTCAGCAATTTCTTTGTGGGTGAAGTCCACCCCTCTAGCTCCATTGTGATGCCTTGGGAGTATCAAACTATTTTGTTTTTACAGGTTGCCAGGGTTGTTTTGCAAGTATATTCTTATCTGGCTCCTCTTCTCTTGGATTTTATTTAGGATTAAGAGGATAAATCCTAATCCTCTGTTAGCATTGCAAGACACCTGTTCTCCTTTGCTGGGGACAGTCTCAAACCAAATCCAGGAGTCATGGCTCCTCAGGGTTGGAGGCATCCTGAGTGAAGTGTTACACCTTGGGTGGTTCTGCTAGCCCAGCAGTAGAGGTGGGGACCCATTAGTAGGATCTTGGGGTTCAGGCACAACTCTGAAGTCTCAGGGGTGGAGTTGCAGGCCCAGTGGGGGCCCTGGAGCTAAAGGGGCAGAGTTGCAGACTCAGGCACAGTGAATGCTTCAGAACTGGCTCTAGGGTCTCAGGGGCAGAGCTTCCTAGACAGGGGGCAGTTCTACCTGTGTGAGAACTGCTGATGCCTAGACACACAGGAAGGGTTTTGTCTCAGCACCCCAGAGCTACTGGTTTGCCAAGGTTATCCCCTCACACCTGGGGCTAACTGAGGCAGTCACCCCAAACTTTCCAATGGGTGCTGTGGCACCTGAAATTCCTTCTCTCTTCAGCTCCCATTCCGGAGAGGAGGCATGTTTGTTCCCCAGTCACAGGGCAAAATACAGGGAAATGTCTGTTCCCTCCCCAGCCCTGCAGGGGTGATGCAAAGGCTACTGCTAGAATGCTGAGTCTCGAGCAGACCTGGCTCCACATGCCAAAGCAATCAGGATGGCATCAGGGTATCAGTTGCAGAAACCTGGATTGGTAGGCACCAAATCTCTGCTACACCTGCTTTCCAGTGAAATATCTCTGTGCAGACTCTGAGCAGCTCCTGAATCAGCCCAGAGGTCTGTAGTGGAAGAGGGAGACTCCTCACAAATAGAGCTGCCTATAACTTTTGTTTCTCTCCTAAAAAGCAGTTTTCCCTTTAGTTGCTTCTATCCTGATGTCTTCGCCTCTTCCCATCAGTGTGAATTGTACTCAGACCCCCAGCTTAATCTTCATGGTGGGTGATGATTGTAAGAATCAGCCACACCCTGTTTGATTGAGTTGGTTGATACTGTAAAGAGCTATAGAGTTGTTCTTCCTGTCAGTTGTTGATGCTTGTGGGAAAGAGCCAACTACAAAGATGTTCTTTTTTGCCTGTAATAAGCTCTAGTCCTTCAGGAGGAGCACCTGAATGGCCCAGGCATTGGGAGAGGCCCTGTAATTCCTAGGGGGCTTCTTGTTTTTCACCATAGCAAAGGTGGTTCAAGGAATGTGGCTGGGCATGGTTAGGTTGGGTGAGCCTGGGTGCTTTGCAAAGCTTCAGCAAGGCTCAAAGTTCATTTTCCCAGCTGCTAGGGAGAGCCACTGGGAGAAGGGTTGAAGAAAACTCTCCAAACTGGGATGACTGCTCATGAAGAAGAGGTCATAATTCCCTGGCTGGCTATCCAGAGTGAGCTCCACCCCTCTGTGTTACCCCTACCCTCCAGTGTCTGGTTGCAAATCGGCAACTGAACATGCTGCACTCAGTTGCTATGGCATAGCAGGCTGCGAACTTCCCTGCCAGACTACCTTTTCCAGTTCAACAGTGTGGCTTTTAGCCTTGGCAGGATTCCAAGGTCATTTTCCCAGCTGCTGGGTAAAGCCAACAGGAGGAGGGTCAAGGCAGGCTCTCCAAACTGGGAAGGTTGCTTGTGAGGAAGGGGCCACAATTCCCCAACCAGCTGTTAGGAGTGAGCTCCATCCCTCGTGTTACCCCTGCCCTCCAATGTCTGGTTGTAAATGGGTGCCAGAAGGCACTGCATGCTTAGTTGCGATGGCCTCATAGGCTGGGATTTCCCCACCGGAGGACCTGCTCTAGTCTGTTAGCATGGTTTTTCGGTGGGGGGGGGGTGCTCCCCAAGATTACCATGTCTGAAATCCCCACTGTATTCTCCCATCAGTTCTGTCCACATGGGCTGCCTTGCCTCCTGAGTCCAGCTTTCAAATCTCCCCAATTTCCCCTAGCAACCTGCTTGAGCCCTAGGGGCACGGTTTCCAGCCTGTGTGTCTGACCCACTGGCATGCATCTCTGGGAAGTGCCAGTGGGCAGAGAGCTCCCAGATTGAGCACCCCATGTCTACTGCAGGTTCTCAAAGGAAAAGGCATGGGCCCCAGTCTCTGTGGAAACCTAAGAGTAGAGGATGCACCAGCTGGGGAGAGGTGGCTGCTTGCCAAATTCTCAGCTTAAACCGCTCTTCCAGTTGCAGTGGCTAGGGGAGGATAAAGGTCTGAATGGAAGAAAGCCAGCTCTCTGGCCTTCGGGTCACTCTTGGAGGGGAACCCCACACAAAATGTCCAAGCTCTGTGATCACACAGGTTGTCCCCACAATTCCATGGTTGCCACAGTGCTTGGGCTCATGGGGTAGAAAAGCTTCCAAGTAACTTGGTAGCCCACTAATCACCAAAGGAGTGTGGGAGGGAGAAATGGATCTCCCCTTACCCCTTCACTGGGCTCCGAGCTTCTCTAGGTTTGATCTCCTCCAATGTCTTTTTTTTTTCCCTTTTGCTTCTTCCTTTTATGCTTCACCATTTTCCTCCATGAGGTCCCTGGAAGTCTCCAGTACTTCCTTCTCTGACTTCCACCTGAGCTGTGTCCTTCTCTGGGACTTTGGTAAGCGATGTTCCTAGTCAGCCATCTTGCCCCATTCTCCCAGGGCATGGATTTTTTGGCTTTGTTTACTGCTATGGTCCCAGCACCCAGAACTCTGCTTTGCTTATAGTAGATACTGAAATAGTTTTGCATGAATGAATTGGAGAATATAAAGACATTCTAATGCAAAAATTTTAATTTAAAAAACTGAAATCTGTAAAAGTAAACTCATAAATAACACATATAGAGGGCTGTTTGGGGTTCTTATCATGTTAATAAACTACTTTATATTTCAAAGACACAAAAAATAAGAGGTTTCTTTACATTCAGATTTTCCCTGAAAAGTTAATTTTGCACAGAGAAGAAAATTGGCAAGTATGTGAAATATAAAACAGCAATAATTTCAAGTCTCATAAGTATCAGCTATTACCACATTCATTTTGCAATAATAATCTTACCTTGGCTTTAGATGCAAGAGATAATATATTTTCTAGCTTGGATAAAGGTAGGACTCCTTTGCAAGGAGTTAAAATAGTATATTTATTTAAACCAATCGGGAAGATAAATCAACAGGTAGGCCCAGAATCCTCAAAATAAAAAATGTATTATGAGTACATTAAAATAAAATGTTTGGTATAGTAACTTCTCACTTTGATTTTATCTTTTGTTATCCAACAAATGGCTGGAAAGACAAAAGAGGCAAAAATTGAGAGGCGTCATCTAAAATCTTAGGAATCAGAACAGTTCTATGACTTACCAGTTATTTGACTTTAAGAGTTGTTTCACTGCCTCTAGACCTCAGTTTCACTGCATATACAGTGAGATTAAAAATATCTATTTCTCTGACTATGCAGAATATAAGGGATAACAAACATAAACCATGCCTGCTCCTATTGTTATTACTCCATTTTGCAAAGGCATTCTCTGGACCCATAGCTTCTGAGACCCCTTTCCTGTTTAGTAATGGTCAGCCAAATAGCACCAAATTAAAATCAAGCAGTCCTAATTTTTAGTCATCCCACATCTTTCCAAGGAACAAATTAAAGTCAATGAAATGGAAACCATTTTTACATTATCTTCAGCTACAACCTCTAGGCTCAACATATTGAAAGGCTAGATTATATAAAGTATAGCAATTTAGATAAATAGTATATACTTTTTCTGTATCACTTGCCCATTTTCATGTTCTTTCTTCCCTGGAAATCCAAAAAGTGATAGCCAAAGGATAGCATACTTACTTAATGTTTCTTAAGAACATTCTATTATAATTAGTAGGTCCTCCATTATTTTCCTCTTTCAGAAAAAGGAGGGTTGAGTCCATGTAATTAGACTGTCTCAGAATTCTTGGTTAATCCATCATGTTGCAATATACAGATACTTATATCTTGCTATGGTTTTAGACTATAGGAAATTATATGTTAGATCTTTGTTTTTTTTATACAGTTGCAATTTTGTTCAGAACTATTCAGTTTATTCACAATTCCCTGTATGCACTATTCTCTATTTACACAGAGACACAATATATACAGAAAATTATGAACAGATGTGTGGTTTATATAACACAGATTTATTTGATAAATATTTATTGAGTATTTAATATATAAGCCAGAAACTATTTTAGATGTGCTTGGGATAAATCAATAAACAAAATTTATAAAAATCCCTGCCTGCATGAAAATTACAGTCTGTAAAAGTAGGACAACTGCATACCTTTACAGAGGAATATTTATATATCTTAGAGAACTAACACAGCAATATATGTCAACAAAATGATTTATTAATGAAAAACTTTTTTCATATTTATTTTAATGTATAATATTATCCAATATTATTCAAATACCAGCAATGTCTAAGAAGGATTAGGTCTTAAAAATCTAGATAGGGCAGATTTTTTACACTTCCAAGTGGATAAAATCTGTGACACTATTTTACTGCATTGTAGCCAAAATCCTTAAAGAGGAACAAGGAAAAAAGGAAAATTAGAAATATAAGGAAACAGTGCAGAAGGAGAGTTCTGAATTGAAAAAGGATGCAAGAATCAAAAATATTCTAGGAACTAGATCAGGGAAGAAGCATTTTTGCAAAATTTACTACGTATCTGGGACAATTGCCAAACCTACCTTTATATGTTGTTCACTGTAAGATCCAGTGAGTCAAGGGTGGGTTGAATTAAGAAATATTAGTATAGATAGATACCATTTATTAGGACTCTCACTTCTTTTATATGATACTGGTCATGTCTAGATGTAGCAGGTCTGGTCTAGAGGTAAAGGCCCCTTAACAATAAGGCAGAAAGGACGCTGCAAGACTACTGCATAATTAACGTCAGGCTGCTCTTTTTTCCAGAAATAGGTAAGAAAAAGTATTTTGTCATTTTATTGTGATATATTCATCATTTATTTCATCTTCAATAAACAAAGTGCTATATATATCCATTACTTAAATGATTATATACACAGCTGATTAATCACAGCTTATATAAACTTAAACTCCTACTAGATACCATACTAGAATGTCTGAAGACATACTCCTCATAAACTACATGGAATCCTTCATTCATCTGTGCCTATTTCCAAATGTTTTATACTGTCAGGACATTATGGTTTTGAAAAATGCATACTTTATTCTAAAAAATAAATGACCAAAAGAATTCCTATCTACAAACAAAGGAAATAAAACTATAATGAAATAAGTCTCTTTTATTTCACCAAACCCAACCAAGAACTGGGAAGAACAGTACTGCCATCACAGAACTGATATATTTTTAAGCTAAAGAAAGTAGAATGTTAATACACTATAAAAAGTTCTCTCTTTTTCCTTGAGAAACAATAGTGGAACTTTGCACGTTATGACTCTGGAGCTAAAAATGAAAGAACATGGCTAACCTTTCTAAAACAATTGTCTCTCCTAAGGGTTTGGTTCTGCCTCTGTGATCATATAATTTTCATGTTGTTTTATGCATTCCCTATGGCTGAATCAACTACAGTATCATTGCATATTAAAATTTCAACACAGAAATGCACATTTAAATTCTGTGCTTGATATAAAAGTCATGAAGAGACTGGAGGCAAGTTGGAGAAACAACTGAGTTTAATAAAGAGATCAATATAGCTGAGCAGACACATTGCAGCCCTACTCTCCAAGGCACACACGCATATGCACACATATACATAAACCCAAAAAACAAACAAAAAATCTCTCTTTTTTCAGAATCCTTTTAGTGTAAGAGTAGACCTCCTTATGAAACAATAAAAACATCATTATTTTTAGTATCTATTCTACGTTTGAAATAATTTTAATCTAGGTCACGTATTTTAGGCAAAACATCCGCTAACCCTTGAAAGTAAGAAATGTACCTACCATATATAAGCTAATACCTAAAAATTCTTATCATTGATTTGAACATTTATGTAAATTTCTAATAAAATAAAACATTTTATCATGAATGTCATATAAAAATTATATTTGGAAAAATTAATATATAAAAAGGTCAGTCTTTCAGGAATATTTATTATACCCATGTCTACATATTCACAAATATACTAATAAAAAAACCCTTTTCTCAGAAATTATGCAAAAATATATTATTTAAATAGCAACTCTGTTCAAAAATGAATATAAGTTCAAATTATGACTCTGCCTCACTTCTTAAGCAATCAAATCATTTTATTAAAGTTTCTTTTAAACACAAATATTTTAGCTTAATTTCTAAACATATCTTATATATTAATGCTGGAAATATTTCCCTTTGCATCTTCTATAAGTGCAATATATTTAAATAAGACAAAGAGTGGAATGCATTTCATCTGTTTAGCCTTTTGATAAACTACTAGTACATACATGTTTCCATTAATTGAAAGTTACTTTTGGCTAATGTTCACTTTCCCAAAAATAAGCATTGTTTAGCTGGGAAGTTAATGTCCAAATGACACTTATATAGAGAGAGCATCTTCAGTACCCAGTAAACATATAATGAGGCCAAGCAAAGGGGGAGGGCAAAAACGGAAACAATTTCTCTGGTAATATTTAGATGATACCAACATGGCTAAAGACAATAAAAGGTTTTATGTTAAGGCAAACTAAAATCATTTTCTTTGCAGAATTTTAAATATCTAGACAGCACTTCCTTGAATCTTGCAAAAATCAAAATATGCTTTTAAAATTAGCAATATTATTTTACCAAAACATATTCAAAACAAGTGTAAGTATATATTTATTTGTATTTGACCAGGTTATCATCGTATGATTAAATCTATCATAAATACATATTTTCCTACAGAAATAGAAAAATAACGAAATAAAATAAAGAGCTATCTATAAAGATGTTCATTTGAAGCTTTATAATATTGAAAAATTGAAACAACATATATATAATAATTCATTGGTAAAATTCTCTATACCTAGATTACACATAGGATGCAAAAAAGTCTTTAAGTTGATTTTTATTAAAAACTTTGAATGACAGGACTATGTGACAAAATGTTAAGAAGAAGATTTCATATAAAATTGATAAACCAAAGTATCTCAGTCGATCTCACTACACACGCACACGCTGTGGTGGTTTAAAGTAATGTAAAATTTTATTCTATTTACAAACGTTGAAAATTTTCAACTGTTCAACAACGAATCTATATTATTTAAAAATGTTATTTTAAAAACAAAAAGGGAACATTTGATATCACGATGCTGAAGTGCCAAGAGTTATTTTCCATACTCCTTAAAAATCGCTTTTTCAAATTAGAGTAGCTAAGAGAAACTTGGATATTGGAAAATTTTCTGATTAAGAACAGAATGATTATTTTAAATGTTTCACTTCCAGGTTTACTTATGCTTTATACTGGACATATTTTGAAATAATCTTTTAACAGGAATAAATGCTTATCACGCTCACTATTTTTCACAGCAAAGGATGTCAGTTCCTCTTTAAGGATGTTTCATACCTGAGAAAAATTATCTAAGATAAACTTTGACAAAGTGACTAAGAAACTAGAATATTTTTAATAAATAACTCAGATTTTTTTAAAAAAATAATAATTTTATATTTGCCACTCTTTTTACATTAGATTATCATCAAAATAAAAATACAAAATTAAAATATTCTCCTAGAACGTTTGGAACTCAAAAGAGTATATTCACAGACTATACTGCAGAAAACATTGAATTGAAAACCTAAAGCTCGTGCTAGACAATGTCTTGCAATTACAAATTGTCTTTTAGAAAAAAAGCTCTCTTTACTATTGATCAAATTTTCCTATAGATATAATCAAAGTAAGAATTTTAAACTTTAGAAATGTCCTTGAAATCTGTTTCCCAGAATACGTCTTCAGACTGATTTAGACAATCCAATTAAATAACTGCATTAAGAAGGCGGTAGCAAGCCAATTCTATTGTAACACAAAGAAAAACAATATTTAAATATTGATATCTATACTTGTCTTTGGCCTTTGGCAATTTTATAACTGTATTTTCCAATGATGCAGAATTTAGGACATGCAAAATATTTCTTCTAATTAGGTAGGTGGTTTTTAGTATTTAGAATGGTGTCTAGTAGTTTCATTCCTATACATAATTTTTACTTACTTGAATTATCTAGTTAATTGAAATCAAACACCAATTTTGGTTTCAATATCCAGATAATTTATGCATAAATTTAAACACTGTTAATTTATAGTAGAGAAATAAAATGTGTTTTTGAAAATGTATTAAGGACATATGAGATTCAATCTGTGGCTGTCCATGGATCTTAGTGTACTTCCAATACCATGATGTGAACTCTGATAATCATCGATGGGTGGCCTCACATACCTGTCTCATATGCTTCACTTTTTTCTTATATGATGAAAAGGAAGAGTTTGTTCAATACCAAAGAATACCACATATAGGCAGCCATTATGTACACAAAAATATATTTGTTAAAACTGATATTTAAGCCCGCCTTAATTGCCTCATTCTATTCTTCTGCGCTTAAACAACATGCAGATCATTTGGTATATAAAAACCTTCACATTGTGTTTTTTGTTAAAAGTATGCTGAAAAGATATTCAACATAGCTTTAAGAGCTAGAATACTAATTCTTTTTTACAATGCCTTGCTGTCAGCAGCAATATCAGGGCAGAGCGACACAGAAAATGAT
>CAUYRT010095394.1:25000-63497 GCA_963574885.1 Lepilemur ruficaudatus
TGCCAGGAAGAGAAAACTACCAAACAAGGACCTAAAGCGATCCCCTGTCTTCACATGCTTGATTTCATTCCTTAATTAGAGCCATTGATCAATAGGTATGAGATATGAGGCTTTAGAAAGACTTGGTGACACGACACCTTGCCACCTGTCAAAATTACAGCTTTCTGTTCATGCACCATCCCTCAAATAGTTATTTTCTGCAAGCCTGGCTGCATCCCACAATTCATTATTTACTATATAGTTCTATCCCAGTGCGGTGTCAGAAGATAACCCATTGATGATAAGTAATGTTTTACATTGAGTGGTTAATACTTGTGTGTGTGTGTAAGTGAGTGTGAATGTTAACACACACACACTTCTGTGCACTGTAGTTAAAAATTTCAAATAAAACGATCATTGTCCCTGATTATATATTAAAACAATACTTTGTTACTAATTAAACATTTGAGGCTTTTTTTAAGACAGTATATATTATCTTCTAAGCTAACAGAGGGGAAAACTTACTATTTAAATAAGAAAACAAATCTAATAACATTCATTACAGAAAATTTTACCTATCATATATTTTACCTATATAATATATTATATATTATATAAATTTTACCTATTCAAAGATGTCAAAAGATCCAAAAAGAAAACACTTAGGTATACTTAAAAAAAGGAAGAACATTTCAAATTAGAAGTATTTCTGAAGAATATAATAATACAGTGAAAACAGTATGTACACAGACTTTTTTTTCTCTTGAAAACATATTTTTAAAAAACAGGTCAGTGTTTAAAATCCCTGCCAGTTTGTTCTAAAATGTAATCTCTGCTAATATTGCTACAAAATGGACTGTTTCAGACAAGCTTTCCCAGAATCTTGCTGAGAGATACAGAAGGTTCAGCTCTGCTTTTTACTCAGAATAGAACGGTGACCCTCAATTAATTTTTCCTAGAGAATACCGACAACCATCAGATAGCTCTCAATCACAAATGACCTTGGCATAATTTCAACCATTGAATGAAAGAGTAGAAAAAGACTGTATTTCAGTAGCCATTCCTGGGGTCACCCAATCCCCATATGCTATTTAATATAATTGCATTCTATTCAGTACTGTTACAATTATACCTATCCTTCGAATGTCATGACAGCGGCCCCTCTAATTGATGCTGTGCCTGAAACAAATACCTTCCTCATATTAACTGCCTTAAAACATCCATGAATTTTTAGCTCATGGTTGGATATTTTAACAACAGTTAATTTAAAACTGAACTTATTTAAAGACTTTGCACAGTAAATTATGATTGTTTCGATGAGAAACTTCATATCATCTACAAAGAAAATTATCCCCCAAATTATTGACCTGCTGCATATTGTATTGTGCCGTGTTGCTGATCTTTGCAATGTTTTAAGACAATTGCCCAGATTCACCGAAGTTACATAAATTGAATCATAACACAAGCAACATATACAGTAAATAAAGTAAGCCACAGAGGTAGAAGATAGAAACATGAATTAGAAAGGTATTTGCACATACTGTTGATGACAAGTGGTTATTTGAATGTGCTTCTACTTCCTTATGCCAGTTGAACGATGCCTATTCGTTGCTGATTTAAGAAGGCAATTTGCCTATTCCACTCTCCTAGATTTCTCTTTAACTATACAGATATACCTGATATGTAAAATGTTCTTATGTGTAATCCAGGAAACAGCAGAAGAAAAATAAAGTATTGTTGAATACTAATTTGAGAAATGCTGTCAGTGGAAAAGTTATGTGGATTATGACTAAATTTTAAGACAAAATTTATTTTATAGCCCCCAGTGCTATTATTTTCAAGAATTTTTTACATATGTGTATAAAATTAAATTTTTTACATATCAAATTTTGAAGAGAATTTTGAAAGTTGAAACATGACATTTTTCGTACACATTAATATAAGGATATTTATTATGCATTTACTATAACTTTACAGTATACGATCTAGTATTTTACATATATGGCAAAAATATTGAGATCTGTATCCATCATTGGTCAGCAATGTACTACAATACAAATTTTGCTTTGAATTTTAAGTGTTTATTTAACAGCATTAGTTTGTCATGACAACTAATTTGGGCTTATTGATCTTATATGAAGGCTTAATTGTATTTATGTTTTATTTCTTGTTTCTGTAAAATTGTGGCAAGTTTAGGACCATAATTATGATTAATTAATAGGTGAGTAGATGACAACCTTCATTCATTTAGTCTTTTAAATTGCTTATCATTAGCTAACATTTTCTAGGCAAACCCTGATTTAAAACAGTACTCTGAAATACATGTTCTTTAGTACACTAATCTCAGTGTATTCCACCAAAAATAAGAAAAAGTTCACAGTTATAAAAATTTGGGACTCATTATAAATAATACTCTGCACATTTTTTTTTCCATGTTGGTTCCCTACATGTGTGTATATTAAATGTTCAAAGCAGTATTAAAGTTTAAAAAATTAAAACAATTGAACTAAATTTAGGTCATTGCTAATCAAATATTTTAATTTAAATGCCTCTTTTATAGAAGTAACTTCCCACTTCTTTTGAACTAATTTTTCAGCAGAAGACCCTTCAGGAAACACTAAGTTTCAAGAACTGATGAAAAACAAGAAATAAGGGGTAAGGACAAAAGCAGTCCAGTTTTTGGTGAAGAAAGTATAGATGAGTCAAGCAGACTTCCATGCTATCATTAACTCTGCACCTCACTAATGACCAGTTAAACTATTTGACCTCTCTGAAGCTCGGTGCCCTCATTTGAAGCATAATAATAACTGTGCCTAAGCCATTGGCTTATTGCAACAGCAACAGTTGAGCATCAAATCCCTATTAGAAGCTTCTTCCAAAAAAAAAAAAAAGCTCTAAATTATCATTTTTTTTTTTTTTGTTTCAACAATGCAATGTAAATTCTTACTGGGATATTAGGTTGTGTACTACCTATAGGAAGACCCTAGAACTATGTGACTTGTGTATCCACACCAACACACCATGTTCACTTGTTTGTTCTAATATTCAACCTTCTTATACCACAGTAAGTGAAAAGCTCTTTGCCAGTAGCTAATACCGACCTGGAATCACAGGCTTAAGCAATTTGAGATTATCAAAATATGTCCCAGGCACTCACACTAGACCTGGATACCAGTGAGACATCACATATGACACCAGTGCCGTGATCATTCATCCCACATTACCTTGTAGATATCCAGTCAGCGTGCCTTCCAGAACTCTTGGGGTATTGTGTCACTTAAAGGACCTTTTATACTTCATTCTGCTCCAGTTTAAACATCATTCGGCAAAACATGACAATCAGTCCCCGTTTTGGGGAAAAACATTTCTAATTGTTGATATTCAACCTTTATAAAAGAATAAGACATTTTCCACAAAAGTAAGAAAAAATATTGTGTATAAGTTCCTGAGCTGTGGAACAAGAGAAAAGTTTAAGAGAGCCTGGTAGTAGGTAGAAAATGCTGCAGGAGTTAAAAACTTTATTACTTTCACTTAGTAGCTTTATATTGTAATAATAAAAAATATACATTTTATTAATGCTTATTCATCTTCCTTACTGTCTGTCTGCTCCCTCAAGAATATAAGCTCAGAGAGAGCGATTTTTTTTTTTTTACTCATTGTTATACCTCTGAGACTTCAAACAATACCCAGTACATCACAGGGGCTAAGTAATAGCTTGGTAAATAAATGAATTCAGAAGGTTGTAAATGAGGGATGCCAAATGCAAATACTTGTAAAGATTGACAAATATGGAATATTTATTATGCTTAAATAATTTCTGAAGTTAAAGAGTGTAATAAAATTATTGCAAATTACATTTTAGGAAATTAAAATAAATATCTTTCAGTTATACTTATTCCATGAGAATTAAAGCTATTCTTAAAAAAATAATTTCATTAAAAAATATGAAATTTTTCTGTCATCTTCAAAAAGTTCTGTGTGCCATCACAATGACCCTAGGTTTAAATGAAAAGAAAAGTTGATTCCAAACTTATTGGGAACGTTTTACAAATATGGAAAGGCTAGTAACAGAAAAACACCATTGGACACTTGAAAAAAAAAAGGTGAGCGATAAAAGGTGTTGGTATTTTACACAGTAAGAAATACATGTGAAGATATAATTGTCCTCCCCAAGAGTGAGGGAAAGATGTAAATGAATTTAAATAGATATAAACACAGTTACCAATAACATTTATAAATGGCTACTAAAATAAACTGTGCTATACTTAAATTAGAATTGATAAAAGACTCAACAGGGGGCCCAACCTAACACATCCAATTGAATTCTGTGAGGAACAACGTATGGAAAAGTGCACATAGTTCAAGGGTCTGACCCTATGTATCAAATCCCAGCTTTCTATATTCCTATGCTAAATCCTAAAGCATTATTACAGACATAAAATAATTGCCATCTGCATGCATGCCCATGAACTAGGTAATTTGGCAAGGGATTGCATTCTTTAAACACTACAGGTAAAATTATTCCATAATGTATAATAATATATAGTATGTCAATTCTGTATTTTTCATTCATTCACTCAATTAAAAATCTTGTGGGCATCCAGGTATTATGCTAGATAGTATAACTAGAGAGATGAATAAAACATATTTATTTGCCTTAACAGACTCACAATTATATGAATACACAACCAAAACTAACATTACAATTAGATAAATGCTATTGCTTTAACAAATTGTTTCCTGTTACACATGGACTAAAGTTCAAAGCACAATAATAAAAATATCATTTCTGTTTTAGGTATTTAAATCATTATTGCGAAATTCTCACTTACAAAATCTGATTAACCTCAGTAGTCAAGTAAGATATATATAATAAATATGCTTTTTAACAACATAATGCTAACTTATTTTATTATCATAATTATTGCTATTAAAACAGAAAATATTTTAACTTCAAATGTATATTTAATTTAGTCTTTTATTAATAATACAATAAGTTACAGTGGAAAATCTTCAAAGTCTTTTATATTGCTCCAAATAAAACACAAAGTGCTCTCCTCAATTCAACAGGAAAAGGCCTGTTTCTGAGAAAGCATTTGAGTATATGTTTTATTTGCACAACATACTTATTCAGGCCTTTATGCTTAGGTAAATCTACAGACTTTTTTGCTATAAAAAGTTATGCAAGAAATCTATGCCCCTGAAAAGTTATGCAAGAAATCTATACCCCTGATATTTCCTAAGGGAAAAACTTCAAAAGCATTACTTTCAAATAAGTATAGAGTTTCCAAAGAAGTTCTTCATATCCCTGATTTTAAGCTAGACATCTGCAGGAAGAGAGAAATTTGAATTTGTTGGGGAATAAGTGAAGACAAATTCTGTGCTTGATGAATATTGCTGAGTACTGAAACATAGATGCCTGTCAGATATAAGCCATCTGCAACAGTAAAAATACTTTAAATTTACATAGCACCTTCTTCTGAAGAAGTTACTTAGCACTAAGTTGGAAAATGCTAAGGGAAGCAACATTATACTTAAAAAAAGGTATGAAACGAGGAAAATAAAACTGGCTGTATCAACTTAGCAAAACAATATAGCATTTTGTCAGAAGTTAAACCAATCAAGCAACAAATTTTACTGATGTAATTTAGGGAACTGACCAGTTGTTTGAGATAAATGAATCAACAAACTTTTAGTATCACCCACATAGACTACCAGATTATTTTTAAACAAAGATTAATGTCTGAAGACATTTATTGAAAAGTTAAGTATTTTAAAAGATGTAATTCTGAGTGTTGAAGTTATAAAAAGAATACTATTTAGCAGTAGACTTTTTCAGATGTGAAAATAAAGTAATTTAAAAGCAAAATGTACCTTAAAGCATAAAGAACAATCATCATATCCAAAACAGTAATAGGAATTGTTATTGATAAATTTCCAATTGATGGTGCTGAGACTTCATTCTTTAATCCATCTATTACGTATGTATTGAGTGTTTTCTTTGTGTCAAGAGAAGTGCTGGCCTCTAAGGGATTCTATAATGAACAACCCTCACCCCCAAAGATTTCTTCCTTTAACAGAGCCTTGTTCAGAGAGGATTTTTTTTTGTAAAATTTATACCTTAAAAACCCATTGAATTTTTCTTCTTCACATGAAATTTAAGGGAGAATAATAGTGATAACCAGTTGTATTTGTTATTTCTTAAGTTCTCCATAACTCTAGCTTTCTGAAACTCTTTAATTTATGTAGGTGTTTCTCACTTTTCAATGGGGTTACATCCCAATGAGCACATAAGTTGAAAAGATAGTAAGCAGACAATGCATTTATTAATAACATACCTAACCTACTGAACATCATAGCTTAACCAAGCCTACCAACAAATACATATTGCTTTCACACTATCATAAAGCCAAAAAATTGTAAGTTGAACTATCTTAAGTTGGAGACAATCTGTATATATAATAACATTGCAATGCCCCCAAAAAGTGCAAAATTGGCCCAGTAAAAGCCTCTGAAAAAAAAAATGATGTTTTGTGAACTTATGCAAAGCATTTTCCCCTGCCCCTCCTACCACTCCCCTGAGGCAAGGATGTAGGTTTTAATTTCCAAATAGAGTGGGGGAAGTTTTTAAAAGACAGAAAACATTTTTACCTTTTCTTAGGCCATTCTCTCTGTTACACAGAGAGGTGGTAAAGCATTATTTCTGGATATGTCTGTGAGGGTGTTTCTGGAAGAGGCAGATGAAACAGTTGAAACAGTTGACTAAATAAGAAAGATCTGCCCTCACCCAGTGTGGCTCAGCACCATCCAATCCACTAGGGATCAGATAGAGCAAAAAGGCAGAGAAAAGGTGAACTTTCTTTCTTTTTTCTGGAGGTGGGACAATCTCCTTATCCTGCTTTTGACATCAGAACTCCAGGTTCTCCAGCCTTTGCACTCTGTGACTTGCATCAGTGGCCCTCCAATTTCTCAGGCCTGATACAGCCCCATACTGAGAATGACACCATTGGCTTCCCTGGTTCTGAAACACTTAGACTTGGACTTAGACACTCCACGAGTTTCTCTGGTTCTCCAGCTTGCAGCCAGCTTATTGTGGTACTTCTCAGCCTCCATAATTGTGTGATCCAATTCCCCTATAAATTTTCTGTTGTGTATATATATATGTATATATATATATATTCTATCTATCTATCTATCTATCTATCTATCTATCCTATCAGTTCTGTCTCTCTGGAGAACCCTAATAGAACTATTTTGTGATATGTTACTTTACTGACTGTCACTTCATGAAGTGCCACTAAAAGGCAGGGAAGGCTGTTCAGAGTCATAATAGCTTGATACTTTGAAATTCCCAAGATATCTTGGAGCTTGTAGGAGATGAAGAGCAATGTGTAATACAAGATTAGGGAGACTCTTAACAAGATTGGGCTTCTCTAAGACCTATTTTACAGGACCCAGGTAAGTGTTGCTCCAGAGACACAAAGTAACTGAGTCACCCATTTGTGACCTAGACTCTTCATAAACTACATTCATAACCAAGCATAACAATTATGTATAAATTTTGGTAAAAATCAAAATGTACCTTTATTGGTTTGTCATCAAATTGATTATTGGCTTTTTAAATATTTCAAAATAAGAAATACTTCTGTGCTGTATTCAAGTGTTTTTAGTTATTGTTTTTATTAGTATTTCTATCACCCCTACTTTTCTAGAATTTTTATTTTCTCAAAACAAGATTTTTCCCAATTTAGCAAATATTCTCTGATTTATGAAAACTCTGTGCAACCTTACCGATTTCAACTAGGGATACTAATCTTATTTTTATCACACCTCCTAAAATATTTCAGCCTTCTGCAAGACAAATCTTAGATACATGTTCTCACTTTGAATTCATTAACAGGTTAAGCTTTTCCCACTTTTGTCTGACAATTTTTTAAATTGAAAATAGTGAATGAAATGCTGACAACCTAGTAGGGTGAGAAAATAGCCATATCATATTATGTTTATTAGAGTTTTTAAAAGCAATTTTAACAATTAATGTAACCCATTTATATATATGCTGATTAAGTAATCCTACTAAGTAGCAGTAAATCCCACCTTTTATTTAAAAATATACATAACAACAGGCCACACTCCAAGAAAAAATATTTCCAAGGAAAGAGGTAATAGGGAAAGAATTTTTAATTGTTCTTAAGAGAGTTTTCAATATTTAGAGTTACAAAATACAACTGAATGGCTAGCAACGCATTTGAAATAGACTTGGGTCTAAATGTTAGGTAGATAGCAAGGGATTCCAGATATCCTAGGGATGAAAGTGGGTGCTGTGGCCCCCATCTTGGTCCTGCCCTAAACTCCTGAGCAACTGCCACACCTAGCCAGAAGGGAATATTCTATGAACCTGCCAATCAACTTAGTGCACCAGCTGCAAAAGAATGCAGAGGACTCTCTAGCCTATAGGCGAAGCAGCATAGGTACCATAGAGTCTGGAAGTGACCTAAGACACCCTGCATGTATAGTAATGCAACTCCCAACTGTCCAATCAAAATGGTTCTATGGTGATGTCTGAGCCACAGGGAAGTCCCAATCTAGGCACTATAAACAAGATGCAGACCATAACCAGCCCCTTTTTGCACCCTTCCTTTGGCACTCCCTTTGCTGTGACAGTGGGTCTGGTGGTCATCTGTGGCATAAGTGTCATGCTCTGTAAACGTATATCTGGCTCTTGCCCTATAATCCTATCATTCTTTCCTCAATAAACTTCATTTTCATGCTCGCCTAACTTAGGTGCATCTGGTCATTCTTCAGCCATGAGCGCACTAGGAACCAACATTTCAGACTAAAACCTGACATGTTAATGGTCATTGCCAGCTGTTTTAGTCAGGATTTGCCAGAAAGACAAAACCTGTGAGAGAGAGAGAGAGAGAGAGAGAGAGAGAGAGAAAGAAGGCAAGAGAGAGAGAATGAAAAGGGATTTATGACTTACTAGGGGAATTGAGGAATTGGTTTACTACATTATGGAGGATGAGAAATCCCCAGATAAGCTGTCTGAAATCTGGAGAACCATAGAAGCCACTAGTGTGGCTAAGTCCAAAGGCCTTAGAATTATGGAAGAAGATGATATAACTCTCAGTCTGAGGCCAAAGACCTGAGAGCCTGGGGGCACTGATGTAATCCCAGAGTCCTAAAGCCCAAAAACTTGGAGTTCTGATTTCCAAGGGTGGGAGAAGATGCATATCCCAGCTACAGAAAAGAAAAAACAACTTTGTCCTCCTTTCACCTTTTCGTTCCATTTGGTCACCCAGCTGATTGGATGGTACCAATTGCATTGAGGTCACTTCTAACCTACTCAGTCCACCTACTCAAATGCCAATCTTTTCCAGAAAGACCCTCACAGACTCTCTAATTGAATGCCAGACCACCTGGGTTTTTCTTTAAGCAGAGGAAGAATGGGCTCAGAGCCTACTGAGGCATTAAGAATAAATGATGCTTTACCAGATGTCTGGGTACCCCTTAATCCAGTCAAGTTGTTACCCACAATCAATCATCACAGCAGCATATTGAAAAACACTAAATCAAGAATAAAGAAATTGCTTTGGGTATCATTTAGGCATCTGAATAGATGAAAATCTAATGTAATATCTTTTAAAAGCTTATTCAATTTTGTTCCATTATAATAAAAACAAGAACAAAATACTATGCATGTACATTAAATCTCTAGGAAAAAAATTAAATAAACATAGGAAATATTAAAAGAAACTTAAAATTCTAGAAATAACAGTAGGACAATAGAACATATTTAAAACTTAGGAAATCTAAATTCTAGTCCTGACTCTGTCACAAATAGTAAGACCTTTAGCATAACTAAGCACATATTTTGTCTGATTTTCAAATTCCTTATCAACTGTGAGAGTAAAGGCAAAACTTCCCCTACACTCTCAAAGTTTCCCTGAAAAATCAATTCACACAGATTAATAAGAGAAAATCTTATTTACTTTAATGTATATACATAAGAAGCCTCAGAAAATAAAGATTCAACTCTCCACTGGAGTTCAGAAGCTTATATACCTTTCTGATAAAAGGGGTTATGGGAGGGAGAAAATAGCAATTCTATTGAAAGACAATAAAGGAAGTCCATGACTTTGGGAGAGTCCATGGTGGTGTGGGAGGGGAAGGTCAAAAAGAACTTGAAGCTTCTTTAGTCGGTCTAGTATGTAAAAATACCATATTTGGAGGTAAAATATTTCTAATTTCCTTCACTATGTACCAAAACCGGGGTTGTAGTACACATCACAAATGCCCCAGTCTCCCACCCTGAAACTGTGGCAAACATTGCAAATGGATCCCAGCACTCTCTGCCACTATGCCCAAACTGGACTCAAATTCATTCTCATCGTAGCACTTTAAAGAGTCATTAGCAACTAATAGATTTTGGCACTGAAGAGGAAATCAATTTGGCATTTTTTGATTAGATAATCTCTAGCATCTTTAGCATTCCTTAATTCTAGATGTCAGTTCTTTGTCTCCACATTGTGTAATTAATTGTTCTTTAACAAAATATAACCAAATTCTATTTTTCGTTTAGTGCAATTACAAAGCTCTGCTGACATTCAAAAACAGCGACCTATTTTATCTAGCAGCAAAGGCCTAAGGGAGAAATCAAACAGCTATTTAAATTAATGACAGTTGAAAATTAATTCAACGTGAGTGACTCAAGTATCACAGAGGCAGAATAAATTACAGAATTAGAAGGTCAAGATATCCCGATTTAAACCCTATCATCTCTTTTTTTATCTTTGTCAAAGTATTCATTCAACAAATATATTTGAAATGCAAGCACTCTGCTAGGTGTCGGTAATGTTAAGCAAAACTAAGATAATCTCACAGGCTCCGTGAAACCAGATATTATATTAGTTTTACTTAATAGTACACCAACACCTAGCAGAGTGCTTGGGCTTCAAACATATTTGCTGAATGAATATGAGGGAAACCAAAATATTTCACCCCAAAATGTACCTCTCTGACATATTCTAAGATGGCTATTTAGAAGGGCTGAGAATACAAGAATAGTTGAAAAGCTATCTTTTGTGGTAGAGATTTGCCGCACTGTGTTTCTCCTTCATACATTAATAAATGGCTATGACTTCTCTCCTATTAATCTGCCTTTTGTCAGTTGATATTTCAGTGAGCCTTCAGAGGGTGAAAGAGAAGTTTTCACTTGGTTCCTACAAATATATACATATATATAGTGTGTGTATATATATACATATACACACATGTGTCTCTGTGTGTATATATATGACTATATGAACATATGTTAAATATGAATATATACATACACACACACACATACACATATATATAGATAGATAGAGAGAGAGAGAGAATTTTTGAAAAGGACCATGAAGGAAAGACACAGAGTACTGTTAAAGTATGCCCCTGACCAGCAGGCAAAATCAACTCCCTGTGGCTTACTGAAGTGCTCAAAGTTAAAACAGAAACAGGTGATAGCTGGGTGAGGATAAGGTCATGTACTCTGTGTTCTCAGAAAGACGTTGTGACAGTGTCATAGGACGTCCCTTTCTACAATCAAGCCAAACCAGTTCCTGTTGTGGGTGCCAAGATAAACTGCAGCCAGAATCCCCACCCACTGTACACACACAACAGCCATTAGGAAGAAACATAAAACAGAGACTCTTGATTCGGGGCTTGGAAACCACCCAAGAAGAACTTGACTATTTCAGCCAATTAGAACTGAACAAGCTTGCACATGTCATTTGCATAAACAGATCTGATTGAAAAATGGGTTGAGAACTTTCTCTATTTAAGCTAGACCCTCCCTTTGTTCTTCAGAGAGCACACTTTCAGTTATACTAAAGGTTGTGCCTCTCCATCTACAGACAGTTTTTATAGAGAATAATACTCCCCCTTTTTCTTCTGCATTTCTTATGGTCTTTTGTTTACAATACCATGAAAGTTCTTAACAGGACAAATTAAATTATTTCATTAGAAGGAACAGTCACAAAAGATACACTAAGAAAATGATACTTAAGGTAAAACCTCAAAAATAAGTAGAAGTTAGATTAGAACCAGAGTTGGTACTATGAAAAGGAAATACATGTACAATCTTTAAATACATATTTTACAAGAGGGTGAAATATGACTTGGTAAAGAATTACATTTGATAGGTAAATGAGACAAAGTTTGGCATTAAATTTCTAGCTTTGCCACTGACTGGATAGAGGTACTATAGACTGAAATAAGTGATTAAAAGGAACAGAAAAGATTTGGAGGAAAGTTGGAGTCCTGCTTTTGAATTAAAAGTTTATAAATGTCAATAAAACTTTCAAGTGATGATGCCATGTAGAAACTTGATATATAGGTTTGGAAATTAGAAATTGGACCAGAATGGATATTGAAATTTGGGAGCCATCAGTATATATATGGTATGTAAAGCTAAAGGAACAGATAAGATCACCTAGGGAAAGAATTCTGAGTGAAAAGTTATGAACTATGTGTGACTTGAGGATTTTTAGTGATTTTGTAGAAACATTTTTTCTGAAAGTATGGTCTGTGGAATAACAGCATTCATATCACTTAGAAGTTTGCTAGAAATGCAGTGTCTAAGGACCCACTGCAGAACTATTGACTCATAAGTTGAATTTAGAAGACTGCTTGGTGATCAATATGTTAAACTTTGAGAAGCTCTTGAGCAAAAGCAAAGGGGTTGGAAAAGGAAATTGAGAAAGATAAAGGAAAGAAAAACTGGAAAAATATGATGTCAGGAAAGCCACGAGAGAATGCATAAAAATTTAAGGAGTAATCAACAGTATGCAATGCTGTGAGAGAACATATTGGATGAAAGAAACAGTGTACACTGAATTTAACAGCTTGAAGTTTGTTAAGTGATATTGGCTGAGAAGTTTGATGGAGAAATGCAACTGGAAGTCAAGGTTTTAGTTGGTTGAAGAATGAATGGAAAGTGATAAAATGGCGGCAAACACGTGTGGACAACTCTTTCAAGAAGTTTGGTCTTCAAGGAGAGTGATGATAGGTCAAAAGGCAAGGGGAATCAGAGAGTGAAGAAGGAGTCAAGTCATATGATATTAACACAAACAATGATAAATGATGTTGGAATGCTAATGAGAATAATCAATTATAAAGGAAAGAATTTAAAGCTAACGAGACTTGGAAGAATTAAAGGAGCTCAGCAAAGACAAGAGGGAAAGTCAAGAGGTTCCAAGAGTGCATGAAGAGTTTGTCTTCGATAGGTGAGAAAGTTATTCCATTGTTAAAGGATTAAAGGAGAACTTGAGTATAGATGATAGATGACATGTAGGCTTGCAGATTTGGTGGAGGGACCAGAAGGAAGTCACTCTCTAATAGAGGCTAATATGAGAGAAAGTCATGTGATAAAAATGAAGGTGGGAAGGGTGTCAAACATTTGAGAAAAGGAAATATTTTTATTCTTGTCAGATAAAAAGATTACGTTTTTCAATTTATATTAACCTTATAAGATAGGCCATTTTGGTACCGTAATTTTAGATAATAGATTTCAAGTCTAGCAAATGAAAGGGCTTGAAGACAAATCCAGCAAACTTACTTTATTCAAATCCATTCTTTGTCAATTAGAGTGTCATCTCTTTTTTTGTGGAGTTTACTAGAATAACATGAGGATGTTTGGTGACGATAAATTTTAATGATAACCATAAGCCAGATTGTGCTAATCACCAGTAAAACCCTGTCCTTACACAAATGAAAAACGCATTATTTTCACTCTATTTCATTTTTCCACTTCACATTGAAAAAACTACCATGGACCATTAAAAAGGTATAATCATAATTAATAATAGCAAAAATAATTAACCTTTGTATAACAGTTCACAAAACATTTTAGTATACCTTATTTTACCATGTAGTATAGTATTTAATGATTGAGTAAATTATGTTACACCAATGATGTTTTCTAAAGATATTTTTGATGTTGCATCTGAAGTAAATGTTATTAGGATAGTTTATCTCTTATAGCATTGTTGTGTGGTCAAATTAGGTAATATATGGAAGAATGCCATTCAAAAGAAACTTTAAAACATTAAAAAGGATGAAAAAAGAAAGATGAAGTTCAAAAAATGAATGACATTGCAATTAACTATAAGCAGAGCCTTGATCTATTTTTGTTATCAATGGATTTTGAGGAAAGTTGTGTTTTCTGGTTGATAGCAACTTATTTAGGTTTGAACGTAAACAAGCAGTGAAATGTCAGTGCCCATTGGTTGTAATTACACTTTTGAAATGATCGAGATAGTTTGACTCTGACACAATTCTAGGAAATAAGAAACTTCCATAGGAAACTATTCAGTACACTTGAAAAACAATATGTTCTGAGAAGCCTTAAGAATTTCCAGAGGATCACTCTACACAGCCCTTTGTAAATGTTGCCAGGACAGTAGAAGATTTGAGGGATACCACCAAAGGGTTTGGTAACAGCCAAAGTGTAACTAAGAAAAGAACCGCATGCCAAGATGTAAGAGGAGATCACAACAGCCAGGAGCCACGACACAAAGGATGACAGGGTCAAGCACCTAAAAAACAAGCAGTGATTGCCAATGCTGTAAGAAAACTCCTGAGGGCCTAGGGCAATAAAAACAAATGAGCAAACAAACAATTCATTCTTGTCAAAAGGCCAAACCATATACTCAATGAAACAGGCTCTGGCCAAATCAACAGGCAAGAATACCTCAGGAAGGTTTGATGATTCTGGTCTATGAAATATGTCTACAAAATAACAGGAAAATAGGAAGCTGCTAAAAATATAAACAAATAAAATTCATTAGGATAAAACATACCCAATTCATTCAGAGTTTTACCTCTTCATCTCCTTTCATACTATATCTTAGGATAAAGCCAACTTTTTATTTATTTAGTGAACGTGTGATGGATCCTGACAGGCCTAGCCCTGTCCAGGCACTCTTCTCAATGGGATGCCATTTGCCAAAGACATCAGGAATCTGCAAGTAATTGCCAATGGGTCCAACTGGTTCAGGAACTTATTTTTTAACTTAAAAGGGTCCTTTTTAACTTAAAAGGTTTAGGTTTTTTTATAAAGAAAACCATAACACAAAATATTTCTTGAAAGAAATTGAACATGTACTAGGGAATAAAGAATACACACTTTTAGTAAACAAAGTCAAAAACAAATTACAACCAATCTAGTTATAAATCTAATCAGCTTTATTCATAATTTATGAATCAGGGAGACTCCAATCTATAAAACAGAATGAAAGCTCCCACTGGGCAATGGCAGAACACTGGGTTTTGTAAAGTGGGCCAAGGAAACAGAAGCATAGGGGAACAGAAAGGTGGTTGTTGACATCGGATTACTTCAGTTTACTTTTTATTTTGGTAAGGGTTAAAGCAGAGGGGATGTTCTTATTATGTTGACTGATATCTCCTGTTTTTAAGAAAATCTGGTCTGTCTGGGGGATCAACCCATTTCCTTCAAGTTTCAGTTTGGTTATGTGGCATTTAACATAAGTGACTCCATTTTGGTTTGCTCTGGTCTGTTGGGGCCCCGTGAAGGAGCTTTGTTCAAAATAATGGCCTCTCATACTATATTGTTCAAAAGAATTTATTACATGACACCAAGGAAAACATCTGTTTAGATGTTTTCTTTTTTTCTTTGTCTTTTTCTTCTTACCATCAGAACTACAGGTCAGAAGCAGGTAGATATTTTCTATCTAGATCTTTTTATATACTTTATTCTCTTTCATTTCATATTGATGATCTTTTTTGTATTTTATTTGATCCTTTACTTATGATAATTCCTGCAAAAATGATCCTTTCCATCTATAGTGAATACTATAAGTGAAAAAAATCCACCAAAAATTTTACAATGGATCATTATTAAAAATTTAAAGTTCAAAAGGAAGTTTGTAAATCAACTGGAATTTTGATGGAATCAGAATTCCTTTCAATTTGAAATTTATTTGCCAAACTGTTTCCATTACTGAAAAGCATTTAACTTGATCAAACATACTATGTTTCACTATTTGTGTCCATTTAAGTGAGGACTAAAGGTAATTTTATCTTTGGACATAAACTGTCAATGGAATCTTTCCTATGAAATCTAAATATTCTGATAGAAAATTTCAAAATCATATGTAGATATTAGCTGAAGAAAATCCACTAAATGGCCTGCCAATTAATTGCTAATATTTAGAATACCAATAAACATACCAAATACCTGCATTTATTTTCATTTTTACACCATTCCATAGCTTAATAATGATTTACAAATTATAACTTTTATCTTTTCATTTCTGATTTTAAATAATTTTATATTATATTAAGAGAAAATATATCTAGAATAAAACAAAAACATGTTGAAATTAAGCATACTATTAATGAAATCTTGATGAGAATGTGTACTCCTCTAAGAAGACAAATAGATATGTAAAAGCTGTATATAATTATTTTTATTTTACTCATTGGTCAGAAATATTTTAATATCAAGCACTAACATTTGAAATAATAGATATAGTAATGTTTATTATTTATACATTATTTTTGTACATTTAATTGCTGATTAATAAGACATAGTTAGCTGCCAGTTAACCTGGAACAGGCTCCATTTAACTAGCACCTGTCTTTCAAAGTGGGCATTCAAGATTCTCACTGATAATAGTGGAGCATGCTTGGCCACCAGCAGTTAGCGAGGGCTAATTCAGAAATCTGTTCTGGTTAGAGAAGTATTTAATATTCAGCCCCAAAGGTCATTTTCAGCAAATTGCATAAAGCTATCAGGTCATCAGTCAGCTGGGTCATTGAGTATTACAGGACATTACAAATTAAGTATACTTAAACTTTATATTGGAAACAGAAGGTGAGTATACAGAATAGTCTGAATGTTCTTCTGCCACTTATTATAGAAATCTAAAAATCATATTTTTAAATTTTTGGTAATGCTATTTTTATTTTGCCACAGATTCTTTCACAGCAATGAACTCATAAAAATAGAAATGCATATTTGATGAGAAACTAAGTACCAAATGTCTGTTTCTCTTGAAATTTAATGGTGATTTTCTAACACAAAATTGTTTGCTGACATTTATCATTCACCGTGGATTCAGCCCTGATATCATTGACCATGAAATCTACAAGACATTTATATGGTAAAAAAAAAAAGTCACCATCTAGTTCAACATTGAAGGATTTATATTATAAAGGCACATAGACATTGCTGTGTGCAATGTGGTACCTCAGACAAAATTAAATTTCTAAATCCAAGTTTTTATGAACATACAAAGAGTAAAATGATAGCTGTTAATGTATGTGCTCCATCTAGCCAAAAAAGAAGTTCTAAAGAAAAATTAGCAATGTTAGTTCCAAAAATTGTCCCTCCTTTTTTCCATTTTATCAACTCAAAGTAAAGATTTTGAAATTTATGAATAAAGTAGAACATTAGACATTACTGTAAATCCTATCATAAATTTAAAAATTCAACATTGAAGATAAAAGTATTTGTTTTTACATAGATAATACCAATACAAATTGTAGAGCAGAATTGTATTTTGATAAAATGTATTTTTCATACACACACACATATTTGCTAAATTAAGAAACCTCTAGAAATGAATTAGAAATTGAAAAAAGAATAAAAATTCATAATTTTCTTCAAATTGTGATATTCTACTATTTAAATAAAAACTAACATCGAAGAAATTTATATAAATTCATACCAACTATGAGTATACACACAGATAAATTAACTGCAAAAATTTGTATGGCATTAAGAGTGATAAAAAAGTAATTATACTTCAGAAAACCATACATACTTTAATTCTTTGTTCTCTTCATAAATAACATTTTAAAAATGTTTAAACCTTTGAAAAAGTATACTTTAATGGTATAGAACATGTTTGCAAATGAGCCCTCAAAATTCATTTGCACCTTATTCAAAAGTAAGTTGGAAAACTGCAATAAGGTATCCAATTAATATCATGCCAACAAATTGCTACTTTAAACACATTTAGCAAATTGCCATTATTGAAAACAAAGCTTACAAATAGGAAATAAAACACATTTATAATTCTAAACTTATTATTGTAATATCTTGACCTGTGGAAACATCTTTATGAGCCAATTTATATTCTATACTGGAATAAAATGAAATATGCCTGTTCATTTAAGGTATCTAAACATGGAAAAAAGCTCAAAAGAATTGTGAATAAAGACAAGTTATTTATGAGTTTTCCCATGTATAAAATATTTTCCAGGGAAAGCTACTTTAGATGGAGACAAGGAAACAAACGAACAAACAAAATATTTATCTATTAATATAATTGCGTAGAAATATTATTTATACATTTTAATTGTAATCTATAGAGTCTTTTTTTCTCTTTCATAATATTATTATTTGGATCTGTATCATTCAATACAGCAGCCACTAGCCACATGTGACCTTGATATTAACATGTAAAATGCATATAGTACAAATTGAGATATTCTGTAATTATAAAATAGACATTAAATTTTGAAGAATAATATAAAAATAAATAAAATATCTCCTTAATCTTTATATATTGTTCATATATTAAAATTATAATATTTTGGACATGTTGGGTTAAATAAAATTAATTATTAAATTGTCATGACATTCTTTTCACTTTTTTAAGTGTGAGTAGTAGAAAATTTAAAATTATATTTTTGGTTCACATTTGTGGCTTACATTACATTTCTATGGAACAACACTGCTCTAAATCCAGGGAAGAGTCAAATGAAGTTTTAAGAATTTATAATATATTAGCTAAAAATTCAACTTTTAATGTTAATAACAAATTTTATTTTTAAAATTATATATGAATAACACCATATTAAAAAAATCTATAGATAAATATTAGTCACATAATATTAGACAATGTAAAGACTTAATAACTGATTAAAGTATGCAAATATGTTCCAAGAATAATCATTTTGTATATATTATTTTAATGTTCAGAAAAACAATATAAATACATGAGGTCATGGAGATTAAATATCTGAACAATAAGGACCTGAAACAGTCTTATTTATGGCAGCTCAGGGCAGCAAAGAAGATTTCCCAGCTAATGTATGAGTCTGAAGATAAACCTGGGCCAAATGATGTCCTTTTAGGGCATCATTTGCAGTTCTAGGGAGGGTAGAAAGCACAATTATAGTCCAACAGTGCAAAACCCAAACAAGCAACTAGCTGAGTCTTTGACTACTCTCACTCTCTGTTTCACCATATGAACATGGTTTCATACTGCTAAAGACCTATATAATAAGACCTAGTTTTGGACTAGAGGCCATAAAAGGCAAGTTGCAGAAATTCAAAACCACTGAACACAGAAGGGAATACAAAGGAAAGGGGGGAAAGAGAAGAAAAATAAAACTCAGTTCAAATGAATATGTAAATCAAAAATCCAAAAATAAATGAATATCTAAAGTTAAGTGAGAAAATCAACAAAATCCTAAATGAGGCATGAATTCATTCCATATAAGTTATTGCTGTGAAATAACGTAAAAGCTATTAAAGTACAGTAGTCCCCCCTTATGTGAGGGGGATACATTCCAAGACCCCCGGTGGATTCCTGAAACCATCGATATTACCAAACTCAATTGCCATCAATTGGAACACATTTCTGTTCATAGCTTTCATCCACAAATTTAATGATTTTTCCATCTTAACTAAGCACTATGACACACAGTGGCTATAACTTTTGTACTCTGAGGTTCGACAGCAAAACTAGCATGGATTTCTTTTTTTCTCCACAATTTCATGGACAGGAGATTTGTTCCTATCATAGGTCTTAGCAACCTCAGGGTACAATATATTTTTGCCTTATTAAGCCCAGAACTTTTACCTTTTTACTTAAAGGAAGTATTTGACAGCTTCTCTTTGGCATATCTAAATTTCCAGGATCTTGTTCTTTGGGCCACTATGAAGTAAAATCAGGGTCACCTGAACACAAGCACTGAGACACTTGATCTGATAACCAAGATGGCTCCTAGGTGACTAATGGGGAGGTAGCATCTATACAGTGTGGAGAAAACGGACAAAAAAATGACTCATGCCCAGGGCCGAACAGAGCAGAACAACATGAGATTTCATCATGCCACTCAGTGTGTAATTTTAAATGTTTTAATTGCTTATTTCTGGAATTTTCCATTTACTATTAATATTTTCAGACCGTAGTGGACTATGGATAATCAAAACTGCAGAAAGTGAAGCCACTGATAAAGGGGGATGATATAGTTTGGATATTTGTCTTCTTCAAATCGCATGTTGAAATGTGATTTCTAATGTTGGAGGCGGGGCCTAGTGGGAGGTGTTTGGGTTATGGGGTAGATGCCTCATGAATGGCTTGGTTGGCTTGGTGCTGTCCTCACGGTACTGAGATCGTACTCTATTAGTTCCTACAAGAACTGGTTGTTAAAAAAGAGCCTCCTCTCTCTCTCTCTTCCCCTACCCCTCCCTACTTTCTTCTGCTCACCATGTGATGCCACCTTCTGTCATGAGTGGAATCGTCCTGAGGTTCTCAACAGAAGTAGATGTCAGTGCAATACTTCCTTGTACAGCCTGCAGAACTGTGAGCCAAATAAACCTCTTTTTAAAATAACTTACCCAGCCTCAGGTATTCCTTTATAGCAATGCAAACAGACTAAGGCAGGGAGACTACCGCAACTGTGTTTTAAATTGTTCAGAGACAAAAATAGGTCATACCTTAAATTAAAAACAAATTACTAAAGAAAAGCTTAAATTAGGTAGTTAAGAAAAATAGATTAAAAATCATTAAAATAAAACATATTCATAGACATCTAAAAATGTAATAATAACAAACCACAAATTGGCAAATTGGGAAATGTAAGATACTACTAAGGAAGTCAGACAATGCAGAGATACAAATAAACTATATAAATGAGAAGTTAAGATCATATATTCCAGCATAAAAACTAATAGAAAGAATCAAATATAGACAAAAGAAACATGTGAAAATATAACTACTAAGGATTTACCAATTTCAGAAAGAAATTTATATCCGTAGATTACAACTATAATTATACTTGAGATATCAGTATGGATAAATTAAAACACATACACACTTAAACTCATACTATAGAAAAACTGCAGATTTTGTGTAAAATCACACAATCTCAAAAGCTACTGGAGAAAAAAAGACATATTACCTCCAAAGGAGTATTGGCTCAGAGTAGACCTCTTCTGAATAACAAAAAATACTAGAGGACAACTGAATAATATATTCACCTCTGAAAGAAAATGACTTTCAACATTTTATATTCAGCCAAAATATTACTCAAAATCAAGGGCAAACTAGAGACATTGGCAAACATCCACAGATAGAGAGTTTACTGTCCTTAGGTTCTCATGAAAAGAATCATTGAAAGGATGTGCTGCAAAAAGAAGAAAAGTAAACCTGAATGAAGACATAGGTTACAAAAAACAACTCCTTTTTTGGATAGGTTGTAGGAAGTTCTTAAGATAATACGGTTTTCATTAATCCCCAAATTAGTCAGAGAAGCTATGAAGTTAGCAATTTTTCAAACCCATCAGAAGATGCAAAGACACCTAAATGAACTAAACACCAGAAAGTGCTTAGACCTTTACAGGAGACAAGGGACCTGTAACTGTTTTTATTCCTGTTACAACTATAGGAGGAAAAAAAATCCACCATAGAGTAAGGATCTAGCAGACAAATTTTAAATGAACTTTTAATAACTGGGTGTGATTTTGTGTAAGGTGAGCCCTGACACAGAGCAATTCTACACCACCTACCAACATCTTCTCATGAACCATTATCAAGCACTCAGCAATATTACCAAGGTTTAGGGCATGGTCAGGTAAGCTGAGAGGCATTATCCCTGTGGCATATGTGACCTCCCCTAAAGTATAAAGCAGCAGCAGTAATAAGAAGGGGGGAAGAACTTCCAGCCAGGATGGTGTAACAGGTACAAGATTTATTACCCTGCCTGAAACAATCACCAAATGAATAAAATATATGAAACAGTTTTCAAGATAGTTGACATCAAGCAATGGAAAACAGTGATCCTTGACAGATGACAAGTAAAAAAAGTGAGCTCTACAATTTTCCCAGTTTACATCTTTGAGAGAATTTTCAAGGACATGGCTCAAGAGCCCACCAAATTCTCTGAATTGAGGCAATAAATCTAAGAGTCTACAGCAGCTAACAGCTAGAGTACAAAAAAACAGAGTACCAGAAAAAGAAAGCTGCTCAGGGAGAGAACTCCAGACACATACTAAGACTCCTCCTCAAATATTCAGCTGAGTACTGGTCAGTACATATTTGTAAGTAAACTACCCAAGACTGAGAAAAAATCTACCCCAAAGGATTAGTGTTAAGATTGCCTTTGGCTCACTCAGAACCATAAACAGTGCCTTTTTACACTAGCCAGATTTTTTTAAAAATCACATGATTTATGGAGCATTAAGTAGAACACTAGAAGGGTCTTATATCAGTTTGGGGAAGTGATTAACCATAGGCTGAGTATTTTTCCAATTCCATGTAAAAAATCTTGAAAGTAAGACCTAGAAAAATCAAACTTTCTTCTAGTAACTTAACTGCATCCCAGAGCAAATCTCAAGAACACTTCTAGGAATACAAAGATATCTAGTGCCTATTAAGGCAAATTCCCAGTATCTGTCATCCAACCAAAAGTTAAAGGCATACTATAAAGCAGGAAAATATGGCCCATAATGAGAAGAAAAGTCAATCGGCAGAAATCAATCCAGAACTAACACAGATGTTAGAACTGTGACTCGCAATTCTGTGACTAGTAGACAAAGACATTAAAACTGTTATTATAACAGTATTACATATATCAAAAAATTTAAGTAGAGACATGGAAAATATAAAAACAAGACACAAACATCTAGAGGTGGAAACTATAAAATATGGGATAAAAAATGCACTGGATGAAATTTGTGGAAGATTATTTCAGAATAAATATTAGTAGGTTTATTGAGCCTGAACATGTAGCAATCAAATCTGTGTTTCAAATTAGAAATGAAACACAGTGAGAAAAGACAATTTATAAAACAATAAACAGAAAAACTCATAATAAACAGAGCACCAGGGACCTGAGGGACAACTTCAAATGTATCAATGTTGGTATAACTGGAGACCCTAAGATTTGGTGGGGAGAAACAATGAAGAGAAAAAGTTTAAATAAATAATGGCCCACATTTTCAAATCTGATGAAAAGTGTAAGCCCACAGATTCAAAATGTTCAATGAACTCCAAGACTACACCAACATATAACATAACCAAAACACTCAAAACCAGTGATAAAGAGAAAATCTTAAATCCAATCAGAAAAAAATGAAGTGTTATGGAGAGAGGAACAAAAATAAAGATGACAACAGATTTTTTCATCAGAAATAATGCAAGAAAGAAGACAGTGGAGTGACATCTTTAAAATACCTGAAACAAGAAGTAGAAGAAACACTCTGGGATTTCAGCCGTCAGAGTCTGGAGAGGGGTGGGAGAGCTGGTACAAGTCCTCTGAGGCATTCTGGGCCTTCACAGAGTGTAATCTAGCTACACTCCTAAAACTGAAAACCAGGCAGAGTGAGAGAGAGAGGGAGAGAGAGAGAGAGAAAGAGAGAGAAAGAGAGAGAGAGAGAGAGAGAGAGAGAGAGAGAGAGAGAGAGAGAGAGAGCAAGTGAACATAAACAAGACATACAGAGAGGAAGACAGAGAGACAGAGCTAGACAAGATCAGACAAAAAGATCGCCTGTTTCACAGAAAGACAAAAGTAGTCCCCGGTGAGCCAAAAAACTGGCAAGTGGCAAAGTAGGGAGAGAGGGTGGGAAGAAAAGGGAGGGGAGAGAAACAGAGAAATAAAAAGAAAGAGAGAAAGAGAGAGACAGAGACAGAGAGAGATATCTTCCTTTCGTGCTTTGGAGAGCTGGTGATTCAACTTTAAGCTTACTAAGATCTAAGTCGTCTTACCAGAGCTCAGATCTCAAGACCTAGAGAGGAAATGCCCTAATCACAGCCAATGATGAACTGAATCAACCTAAAGCTGCAAAGGAGTATAGATTCAGGTCAACTGTAGATAAGTCCCTACTTTAGCAGTGTGGCACACTTTACTATTTACTGTTTTTAATACAATTTTCCATTACGTAATCAAAAATTAAAGACATACAAAGAAGTCACAAAACGTAATCCATGATCAAATGAAGAAACTGTCAATAGAAGCTGATGCAGAGCTGGCTCTGATATTGAATTATTCTATTTAACGTTTAGTTAAAGATGCTAAAATTTTCAGTAGAAGAAAAAAAGGGAATTTCACAGGCGAGACAAGATTGATTACAGAAAGGAAGGCAAAAAGATTATGCCATTATGGTTGCAGAAGAATGGGATCAAGAAGCACGCCTCCATGTGCTGCCACAGTAATCTCACTACAGCACTCACCACATCAATTTGCTTATCTGCTTTTCCAAGGAGTTCGTAAATTTCTTGCCAACAAGAATTTCATCTTGTTCACTGCTGTATCCTCAAGATCAACATAGTACCTGGCACATAGTAGGTACTCAATAAAATTTGATGAGAAAATAATATGTAAGAAATAAAAAAGTTAATGATAACTTCACTGGAATCAAAATACAGACAGGATGGAGAAAATTCACTTAAAAATATTAAACAATATTTGTGGATTGCCAAGAGTATCTTGATCAATTCTTAATCTACTGCTAGGGAGTGACTAAAAAATTGTAAAGACAACAGCTTAATTTAATGCTATAATGTATATACTTTATGAATCAAAATACTAAATTCTTTGCAAAATTCAATTTCTTGAACCACTTTAGCTCAACCTTGAACATTAGTGTAAATTAATTTTTTAATTAAAAATTCTATACTCCCTAACTTAACCTTTCATCAATCATTGGCAGCAACAAGATTCAGATTAAATATCCTTATGCGTAAACTTGACTGCATTCACCTTAGTAGCGTCACAATCTGAGGAAGACAAAGCACACAAATCTAGATAGTATTTACACTGTCTTCAAGGAAGCATTCTAGGCTGCATAGTGAGGGAATAGCTAGAGAATTACTAGACTAACCAGCAATGAAGTTGTGTAGAAAACAAAAGAAAATGGAGGAGATACCGCTTCAATTTGTCAACGATAAGTCTTCTACCAACTTTACCTCATGCACAAAGCTCTGTGTCAGAATCCTTCAACGTCTATTTCCATTAAAAATATTAATACAAGGAATTTACTTTTCCAAACAAACAATGATGGATTTCAAGGATATTGTATAGTTGGAAGGTCAGAAAAAAAAAAAAGTTTTCCTCATGTGGGATCTTCATTCCAGTAAATAAATTTTCCTTTGAACTCTGCTTTGTGGAAAGAACTACAGATAGTTATTTTTTTTTTCCTTCTTAGTAATGCCCAACCTAATAGAAACTCAATAAAAAAGAAGGAAGGAGAAAATGAAAGTAATAAGGAAAGAATAAGAAAGATAGAATTTCTAGACAAAATCTCAGAGGAATACATGAGCAGGAAACAAAATAGACACTAAGACAGGGTAATGCTGTGTTATCAGTTAAGTTGAGCCTTCAGTGTGGTCTCCTCTTTATTTTTTGTATCATATCTCTGACCTAAGAAAAAGATAAATTCTGTTTTTTAATTCATTTCATAGCTAAATGATATCACTCGTTTAATGGGGTTTTATGATGTGGTCCTATGTATTTCAGGAGGACTTTTCTACTCCCTCCCCACCCTCTTTAAAAACAGAATATTATTTATTACTTCAGATTTGATGCTTGGTCTTAGGACACAGAGGGATTGATTGCACCAAGTTCTCAGAATTCTGAAATATCCTTTTAGCATATGTCCCAAAAAGGCATTACCAAACTATGTTTACTTTACTAAAAGTACTACAAATGCTATTACACGTTAAGTATCCCTTATCCGGAATACTTGGGAACAGAAGTTTTTCAGACTTTAGATTTTTTTGAATTTTGGAATATTTGTACACATCTAATAAAATAATGTGGAGATGGGACCCAATTCTAAACATGAAATTTATTTATGTTTCATATATACCTTACACACATGGTCTCAAGGTAATTTTATACATTTTTTAAACAATTTTGTGCATAAAACAAAGTTTTGCCTGTGTTTTGGCTGTGACCCATCATGTGAGTGTGAATTCTCCACTGGTGTGGAATTCTCCACTTGTGGCGTCATCTTGGTGCTTACAAAGTTTTGGATTTTGGAACACTTCAGATTATGGCTTTCAGAATAGAGATGCTCAACCTGTATTTGTTTAGGAGTTAAAATCAAAATTGGTAGAAAAAGATTGGTTGCAGCAATTTTATCTAAAAAAACAGCAAATGTTTCTGAACATTTTTTAAAATGCAAAGAAATCTTAATATGTCTCTTCAAATGTTTCAACTCTTTTATGTAGAAAAAGAAACCATGCAGATTCATAAAATATGAATTAAAATTACACAAAAATAAAGAAAACATTAGTTTAGAAATTTTAGTAAAACTGACTAGTGCAATTTTTTTATTCATATTATAAAAAATAGATTTTATAAATCTGCATTTTATTCTGCTCTCTTAAGAAAAATTGATTCATTGCTAGACAAACTTGTTATTAGCAGTGTTTTCTTACATTTATGAGTTTTATAAATTTTTTTTTAAAAAAATAACCTGGTCTCATTTATAGAAAATAAATGCAGTTATCTTAAAATTATTTTATATTACTTTTGGTGAGCCTGATATAACTTTTTTAATTTAAACACTTGAACAAGCAATGTTAAAATGTCAAGATACTTTTTGCCCAATTTCTATGAATTTCAATGAAAGAATCATTAAAGCATCATCAGCAGGGAGTTGGGGGAGGAAGAAAAAAAAAATAAAGCATCATGCCAGTAACCCTGTGCTGCAGCAGGCATGCTTGTAATTGTCCATAAAATGAGCCTCATGCTGATGGGCAATCAACTTAAGTGTGAGAGAAATAGAGACAGAGAGAGAGAAAGACAGATAGAGAAAGACAAAGAGAAAGACAGAAAGGCAACAGAGAGAAAGAAGACAGGAGAGGAGAAAAGAAAAGGGAGGAACGAACAGATAATCAAATGAAGCATGCACTAAATTCAATTCACAATGAAGTCAACCTCCTGTCAGATCACAAGGTGCCCTGCTTTTGACACATTTTATTCATCTTTATGTGAATCTTTATTGCTTTGTTAATTTGTCCTTTTTAAGGCATCAAACAGATCTTTTTATACTTATATTTCCACAAGCACTTTGTGAAACTAGTATGACTAAATAGGAATATTTACATGTTCCTAATTAAACACCTACTCTTTAATATGGATTGTTGTATTATATAATAAATGAGTTGGAGATGTTAGAAATATCTGTTCATATTAGAAAGTGTATTTTCTATATATCTGCTACATTGGAGAATTTTTTTTCTCTTTATGTTTTTCAGTTTCCATCATTCATCTTTGAATGTCTTTAAATATGTTTTTCAAATCCCCTTCTATTGTGCAGCTATTCTCTGTGGCAGTCTCTTGTCTGCAAAGGTCATTTACTATCAAGTTTACTGTATATGCCTAATTTTATATTGTGCAATAAATCTTCAACAGCTCCTACATGTGACAAGTCTGAAGGTTCAATCAGAGGTTGGATGTATCAATGTTTAATGCATTTCTCAATAAAAAATTAGCACATGTCTTCAACTAAAATAAATGTTCTTGTTTTATGTGCTCTGTTTTACAAGACTATTAAAATGGTTTTTTTTATTGTGGTTTTAGTATTCAGATAGGGATAGTAGCAAGTTGAACTGTTAGGTTAACAAAGTAAAATAAACTATGAAACATGACTACATTAAATCTGAAAATATAAAACACACAGGTAATCAAGTAAGTGGAGACAACAGAAAACAAAATACAGTTTATACAAAATAATAAAAAATTGTTTACGCATTAAAAATTAAGTTAAACTTGCATTTTTTTTGCTTTAGACGCAAAAATGATTCAAAATATTTTAATTGGAATAGCAAGGATTATATGAACACGGACAAAAACAAAATCATTTAATTATTTTCAAATTATCAATACCTGAAAACTTTCTCCAGGATGTAGGTCCTACCTAATAACTAATTTTTTTTCTCCAGTTCAATTGTAGATTAGAAAAAAAGCTAACATAATTAAAGTAAATGACTTAAAGCACCCTAAAATATGTATTAAAAGTAGTAAATTCACATTAAAATATATAACTATACATATACTTGTTACAATTGAAATTGAGAAAACAGTCTAGATACATTCATTGTTTTCAAAACAACACTTTGTAGTATAAAAGCTCATTAATTCTTTTCATAAATTATATCAATGCAGAGATTTTAGAGGCCAAAACCATGTTAGAGATCTGAAATAGAAATCAACATAGCAACCTATGCACATTAAAATTGATGTAATTTTAAGATTCTCCATGGTCATTTGGAGAGAAAATATAAGCCAGCCTGCTGATAAAATCAGAGGACTCTTATATTCAGTCATTTAAACCAATGCAATTTCTAATGGTTTTACTTGTGCTGTGGTGAATTTACTATAAATCCCACCAGTGTGACAGATTCAATCAGTCCATTTGTTGGAATGACAGGTCATATTTGCAGCAGAATGATCCAGCACCAAATATTTCAAAATCACTAAAGATATTAAAAATGACAAAGAATGCAAAGAGCAAGAAAATAGCAGTGAGTACAATACAATTTCAGAAATAAAAAGCCACTTAGATAACTGCAAAATTACCTATAACTTGCTGCTGAAAATAAACTGCTATCAAATTTTACATTAAGAATATTTTGTACTTTAATTAGCTTCTGCTAAGTTTGACAATATTCCCTTTGGTGCAACTTTTCTGTTACTGTAATTTCTATAGAGAAGCAGCGAGGCATGCTGAGAAAAACAACACTAGGTACTTAGATTCTCTTCCCTAGACCTAGCCCTGTGTCCTTGAGGAAATCTTTCGATTTCTCTGAGCCCTGGATTTCCTTAGTTGGGGCATGCAGAAATGCAATCTGCAGTGCCTTCATCTCTTACAGCTGGGTGATTAAAAAATAAATTTTTAAAAAATCATCCTCATGTGAAGAGATACTGAAAACTATAAAGCAGATACTTATATGGTACTATAACTGTTTTCATAATTTTTGTGTTAAAAACTTTAAAATAATTTTTCTGATTAATCTAAAAATTATCTTATTCCTACTTTGCAAATTTTATGGGTTTTCTTCCTCAGAGAAATTAGTTTTCTTCTTTCCATAATGGTTATTTTTCTATACATTTTCTAGCAGGTCTATTTTCATATTAATATATCTAATAAGTAAGATTAAAGAAAAGCCAAAACACTGCATAATAAGCTAATTTATTGAAGTTTATTTTTAACTTCTTTTTGAAATAGCAGAATGACTATTAATTAAACGAATCTCTATAAGAAGGTTACAGAAAATAAAATACAGTTTTAACTGAGATATAGAAACTAGTCTTCAGTCTCATTCTGGAGCCTGAAATATTGTGTCTCAAGTATTTGAAAGTCCCACAGAGTTAAAATGTAAACCAAGACACCATTTTCTTCTGGAGGTTCAAAAAGCCTTAAGAATCCATTTACAGGCCAGGCGAAGTGGCTCACGTAATCCTGGCACTCTGGGAAGCCTAGGCAGGCAGATCACTCAAGGTCAGGAGTTTCAGACCAGCCTGAGCAAGAGCGAGACCCCCCATCTCTACTGTAAGATACAAAAAATTAGCTGGGCATGGTGGTGCATGCCTGTAATCCCAGCTACTCGGGAGGCTGAGGCAGGAGGATTGCCTGAACCCAGGAGTTTGAGGTTGTAGTGAGCTAGGCTGACGCAACGGCACTCTAGCCCGGGCAACAGAGTGAGACTCTGTCTCAAAAAATAAAAATAAAAAAAGTAAAGCAATACATATATATATAAAGGATCCATTTTACCCTGGCCAAGAGAATTCAATACAAGCTTTCTATAGTAAGTTCATTCCTAAACTATTGATCTTAATTTTCTCTCTATATATAGTTGGCCCTCCATATCCATGGGTCTTCACTGTGGATTTGACCAACCACAGATCAAAGATGTTTGTAAAAATAAAAATAAAAAATAACAAAAAGCAGTTAAAAATACAAATAAAAAATATTATATAACAACTGTATTTTAACATTTACATTGTTTTAGGTATTATAAATATTCTAGAGATGATTTAAAGCATATAGGAAGATTTGCATAGGTTATATGCAAATACTATGCCATTTAATATCAAGGACTTAAGCATCCTTGGATTTTGGTATCCATTAGGGGTCCTGGAACCACTCCCCCAGGGATACCAAGCAATGCCTATATGTTTATATATATTAGCTACTCATCCTGAAGGGTCTCCAAGTGTTTGTTGTATACTTGATTCATACTTGAATAGTATGCTGCTAATTAAAATGGAAGGCGATATATGATAGATAGGTAGATAGACAGATAGATCTAAGATATGGATAAATAGATGATTATAGAAGCAAGGGCTCTATCATTTACTGCCTGTGTCCTGGGCAAATTATTCTATCTCTTAATTCTTGGAGCTTCAATTTTCTCCTTTGTGCAAAGAGAATAATAATAGTACCTAATTAACAAAATTATAATGATTAAATGTGGCAATGTCTGTAAAACAACAGAAACAGTGCATGTCACATAGTATTTAGTAAGTGTTTTATATTATTATTATAATCATTTGTCATAACTATTCCATAACTAATCTTCTTATCTGTACTTTGTAGATCTTTCTCCTGTTCAAACTCATAGGTCCACATCATGTTAAATGGCAACACATGGCTATTACATGAATGCATAATCCATTTTATCAAATAGTACTCTATTTGGGGATATATATTTATTTATATATAAATAATAAATTTTGGTTATTTAAAAAAATTCACCGCAATGGACAATCCTAAACATAGGTTTTAACATTCTTATGTAATTAGGAACTGTTTGTTAGAAATTTATTTTAAAAATGGCTTATCTTTAATCTAGGTAACATTAGTTTAACATGTTACCATTTGAAGGTATCAGCAGAATCATTAACACATGGATTATTGATACAATTCCATACCTAATTATTTTCAAATTAGAAAGTATAGTACTATATCTAATTACTATTACTAAGTATAGTACTATATCTAATTACTATTATTGACAATAGTCATTGTCAATTGTCAATTTCTAAAATTGACAATTTTAGAGTCTATTACCTTCTTACATAGTTTTTAATTTTTAACAATGCATTATGGAAGTTGTACTTAGATATCTGACTGATATATGTTAGTAGTAAACATAATCTTATGACTCTAAAATGTTTTGGCTTGGGGATTTAGTAATGTTACTTACCTTTTAATCCAAATATGGGTTTGAAATTTTACAATAATTATTTAAAACATATTTAATGCCTTCTTTTCTTTGGTTTGTTTAACAATAAAAAAAATCCTTGAATGAGCTAGAAACATTTTCTCAGATTTTAGAAAATTATATGCAATTAGATAATTGGTCATCATGCACTTTACATTTTGGTCAAATAGGGTATTTCTATTTGCTAAAAGTTAGAGTTGCCTTACAAAGGGGTTTTTGATAAGAGATTGGATAGCTGATCTGAATCATTAAAAGAAGTTACAGACAGAAATGAAAATATAGAATTGGAATATCACTGATAAAGAGGGAATAGAAATGTTGATCAATAAGATACTAGCCAGAGCTAGCATGGGGATGAGGCTGTGGTAACATTTTTTGAAGGTAAGAAGTTTAAATTTAACAAGGAATTCAAGTAAATAAGAAGTATCTATTAAGTTTAGGAAAATAGACAAAGGATTGAACAAAGTTCACATCGGTTTGCAACCACTAATCAAGAAATTGTATGAACTATTGCTCAGCTGCTCCCCAGCTGGTCTAACACATAAGGTGGGTTACTGGTCAGTTATGTTCTCATAGAAAAGCAAAGTATATAAAGCTTCCATAATGGTGCTGCTCAGAGAACTTGGGGATTATGTTTTCCTTCTACTCATTTCACTGATGAGGGAGCTTGGACTTGAAAATTCGGGTACTCAGCTGACTGGATACAAGATTGAGAGTGAATCCCAGATTTCTCCTTGACAATCTCCCAAGACAATCAATAAGAAAATAAATCCAAGCAGATACAGTATACATTCAGTTTCTGGTTCTACATGTAAGGAGTTTGGAAGTAGTGACTCCATCCTAATAAACTGAACAAATTTACAAATCAACAACCCTTTTTAGATCTGTAAGAGAGTTAAAGACATAGGAAAAACACCTACCCCTAAAATTGGAGAAGCAGACAGGCAGATACAGAGTATCACAAATACTGGAGCATAAACTTCTATGGTAACCAGTGCTGGGGTAGAAAAACTTGAACTGTACTTAAAGAACTGCTGGAAGCTAGATATGTACAAGTCTGAGAGTCAAAAACTTCAAGGGACCCATCATAAAGGGGTCCTCATGCTTTTGTGAGTTCTACCACCAGGAGCATGACTAGGTTCCCATAGTAAGTATTAAGAAAAAAAAAGTCCTTATGTTTCCTGCAGGTGAAGAGGAGAGGAGAAAAAGTAGAATCATATAAAATGTTTAATTAAAATCACAAAAGGCAAAAAAAATGGGAGACAAAATTAGGAACAAAATACAAGTGTAAAAAATAGAAAACAGTAATAAATGTAGTAGATATCAATGTAATCATATCAATAATAACTTTGAATGTCAATGGTCTAAATGTATAGATTTTTTTTAAAAAAAGAGATTATATTGGATCAATAAACAAGGCCCAAATATATGGTGTCTACAAGAAAGCCACTTTAAATATACAGACAAATAGATTAAAAGTAAAATGATGAAGAAAAATGCACTATGCTTTTATAATACTGATCAAAAAAAGCAGGAATAACTGTACTAATTTCAGACAAAGCAGACTTTACAGCAAGTAAAATTATCAGGGTAATTTGTTTCGATGCACATAATTGAGTTAATCTGGGTACATTTTTATTTGATATCCTAGGTCCCTACTGCAACCCATTAGATGGAATCACTTTTGGAGTTGATGTCAATCTTCATAACACATAGTACTGTAGTTCCTGATAATGAAATGGTTAGAGAAATGAAAAATCTCTTCTCAAAGTCTTGACTCTTCTACACATATTATGGAGATATTTTTCTTAATTTGGCTTAAAGAGTAGTGAAGTTTGAAATATCATTCTTAAAAATATGCTAAGACCACTTGTGATATATTCCATTTTGTAATTTTAAAATTTTGTTCTGACAGCATGCCTTTGAAGTATGAATTTATTTCCTAAGTACTTCTGATTGTTGAGAAGTGGTAGTATATCATAAAAGAGGTAGCATCAGAATTAAATTAGAGAAACAGAATCATTAGAGATAATGTAGACTAAGCAATTTGTTCTAAGACTTTGGATTTATGCAATTGTAGTGGCTGGTAAAATAGTCCTGGCCTGCTGTCTCTTCTCCATCTGCTACTGAGCCTGAAGATACAGGATAGGTAGTGATGTTTGAAAAATGGGCAAGAAGTGGAGAAAAGCAATGAGAATAGAAACTTGTGTCTGTATCTCAATAGAACCCATCTTGGCCTCTTCTCATCTCCAACCTCCATCCTCGCTGTCATGGATGACTTGTAGAATAACCTGTGACTTTAGTCAAAGAACCAAACTTGAATCTGGATCTGAACTGAGACACTGGACAGAAGAGTTTCAGCAGGAGCTGGAGCCCTGGGCTAGGTCAATGTCCATATCAAAAACGTGAGTGAATAGATCTGCAGAAACTTTTATAAGCTGCAAAGGAGCCAGTCTTCATCAACCTTCCTAGAGTATACACAGCTACTAATTTATTTTTATATTCCAAATCTTACATAGATTTTGTGGCCAAATCTTTTGTGGCCAAATCTGAGAAAAAACATAAGAGGGAAAATAGTCTAGAAAATGTATCTCAGCTTAGCTAAGCCACCATAATCTTCTCCTTCTCAGCTAAGCACCCAAACACATTTCTTTTTACCATAGTTAACTTCCAAATAAAGACAATAGCAAAGTCATGTTTCAACCTAACATTATGTACCTCTTTTCTTCTTCCCATAAAGAGCCCAGTATCCTTTCATCCATTTAAAATAATTGTTCATTCTTTTGGCTGAGTCACAGCTCCCCTTTGATATTCTATAACTAAAATATTGAACTATTAAATCAACTAGCATTAACAAATCTGATCTTGATAGCAGAATAATTAGAAATGGAAAGAGAAAAACAATTGGTTAATAAATATATTTTTATATGTACATATAAATTAGAACAAATACATGACTATTGCAATTTTCATTTCTGCATCTGCTTACATAATTATAGCTAGTAAATTATGTAACCGGATAACTAACATGTTCCACTAGCCATTGCATATGTCCTGTGCCATCAACTGGTCAAACTTCCTTGCTTACTGGAGTGACTCAAACTTTTAATAGTGTCTGAATTGAGTTGTTGAATTGGTTCATTCCTGCCTGGATTGGGCAGTTGTAGTTTTTCATTGATTTGAACCACAGGATATGGGAGTACAAAGAGGCATCCCAGGGAACCTTCTGCATTCCAGACATAATCCTCTTTCATTCACATTGTATAGCAACAAACCAATTCCCTCTTGAAATTTACAATCAGTCCCCTCAACTAGTAAAAACTCACTACTTTGCCCAATAATTTACTGACATAAGTAACCCAAAGTAGCCAGGTGGCAATCTCAATTTCCAGTTTAAGGTAACCCATTGTGGGTCTCATGGTGGAAACATTCTACCTTCAGAAACTGAGACCACTAGGCCAGCAGAGCTCACGGTTGTGGCGATAGGAAGCAAAATTTTACAATGGATCAATAAGGGTAATATTGAAAAAAGCTACTCCCACTAGCACCCCACTCATGAAAAGAGGCTGTGTGAGAAAAACAAAACAAAACACCAAGTACTATAAATTGGAGGAAATTACCCCAGCTTTGCAATGTATGGCATTGGGGGATTTGATTTCTTTATAAAAATTATAAGAACAGTAGCTAGTAGGTATTATATCTGCTTTGATTAAAGAATGGTACAGTTTGAAAAGTACACCCTTTCTCCAAATTAGTTTGCTTAATTGTGCTATTGTATTTCATTTTCAATTTGGTAATTTTTATTCTGACAATATTCCACTGATGCATGAATACTTATATCCTAAATAATCCTACTGTTGAGAAATGAGATGTAGCATGGGTTCTGCAGGCAGACAGCCTGGGTTTACACCTTGGCCTTCTCATGTACTAGTAATGATCTTCAGAGAGTTAACCAATATCTATGACTCTAAGATTGCTCATCTTTAAATAGGTATAATAATAACCTCCTGGTGTTTTGTAAGAATTAGACAAAAAACATATATAAATCATTCTAATAATAGGCACATATTATAGATTATTATTCTAATTGCTCTTTTAAATAGTAAAATGCATATTTTTCCATAAATGAAGCAAGTTAAATATTATAAAGTAATAGAAAAAAATCATAAATCAAATGATTTTATTCAAAATGCATTCTAGAAATTGTATAAACTGAGTAACAAATACTAAAACAATGCATTTACTTTAGTTGTTACATGTCTCTGTTGACCAAAGAATCCAATTTCATTTATTGAAATACATACTTTAAAAGATGAATCTTTTGTTAAATATATAACACATATACCTATGTTATTTCATCATGTGGGGGCTTGTTTGGTTTCTCTGTAATATTTATATTTGTAAATCTGACAGAAATTTGTGTATCTCATCTTGTGTTTGGTAGTTTATTTTCATCACAGTTTAGTCTGTATCAACATTATTTATTCTAGCTACCTTGAATTCAAGCTACCTTGTACCTAAAATAAATAAATTTACATAGAAGGTCTATTATCATGGTCTCCCTTACCTGTTGTGGTTTTGCTTTCTATAGTTTCAGTTACCCAGGGGCAACTGCATTTTGAAAGTATCAAAAGGAAAATTCCAGAAATTAACAATTCATAAGTTTTAAATTGTGTACCGTTCTGAGTAGCATGATGAAACCTCATGCCATCCCGCTCCGCCCCACCCTGGACTTGAATCCTCCCTTTGACCAGCATCTTCACCGTTTCTACACCACCCGCCCTCCCATGAGTCACTTAGTAGCTAGCCATCTCATTTACCACATCAACTGTCTTGGTATAGCAGTGCTTGTGTTCAACTAACTCTCATTTTACTTAACAATGGCCCCAAAGCACAAGAGTGGCGATGTTGGACTATTTTTATAATTTTTCTATTTTATTGTTAGCTATTGTTAATCTCTTATTGTGCCTAATTTATAAATTAAACTTTATCATCAGTATGCATGTATAGGAAAAGACATAATATGCATAGTTTTTGATATTATCTGTGGTTTCCAGCATCCACTGGGTGTCTTGGAACATATTCCCCCACAGATAAAGGGAAACAACTGTAGTGAATTAAAGAAAATATGTTACCTAACCTATCTTTGATTAAATTGGTTATCTCACTGTGGCCTAACCATGACTTTTTTTAAGGTTTGACGATGTTAATATATGAGCATTTGGTCAGGATTGACATTGAGTGTTTTGAATCTTTTATTCACTTTTTATTTTAATTTCAAAGTATCTTACATCATTTATAAAAACACAGCCAAAGATATCTACTTTCATTTAGTATGCATGTTCCCTAATCTTATTTATATTCCAAAATCTAGTTAAAATATGTCATTATGAGTTCCTAAAATAAATTTCCCTCTTTGTACTAAGTGTTCAATTACTTCCCTATTTATTCTACATGTTCATATTCTGAGAAGACACCTGTTTGCTCTATTCTAGGTTAATATTTATAAGGATGAGCCCGGGAATCATAAACCCTTTCACTAGTTCTTTAGAAACAATATGAAAAAACAATAATTGTATAAAAACATTCTGAGCTTTTAGTTGTAAATTGATGGAAGATAAAAGAAGTTATGATGGCAATTATGTAAATGAATGTAGAAAATTAGATTGCCACCGTGCTTGTTTCAGGAATAATTTTAAAAGCAAGAGACAAACAAAGGAATTAGAGATAAACTAGTTCAAAAACAAAACACTGTCATTGGCATAAATGGCCTCCATTATTTGAGCATCACATAGACAATACTAAACTTTATTTTTTAAATTGTTACTGATTTATGGATCTTTCTTCCAATCTTCAATAAGTATTACATGCTTATTGAGTTGAAATTTAAGCTTCTCGAGAATTACTCAGTTGAGATGAAAACATTTGAAGTCATGAAACCTTTAATATATAATGGGACAGTAACCCATCCACTTTAACAAAATAAATAGTTTAAAAAATACAAAGATTTCTACAAATGAAATAAAAACCTGCTATAAATAGAGTCTACTTTTCCTATTACATTTTACTATAATTTTTTTCTAATATATTACTTTCCATTTTGAATAAATCAATTTTAATTTATTTGAACATAATGCATTCAAATCTCAAGAATTCTGAAAATAAACTACATAGGACATGTACAAGAAATATAAATGCCTGTATATTTAACTGTGATGTGCAAAAGAGAATATGGACACAAATGTGAAATCTTTTGAAACATAGTCTATGAATAGTAAATATAAGTGTCCCCCCAAGCCCTCTATCAACAGCCTCACCATTAACAATGTTTAAATCCATTTTGAATATGACAAAGTATTATGGATTTTGAATTCTATGAGGAATTAAAAAGTAATTCTTATCCTCAAGAGCCTTGCAATCTAGAAGAAGTAAATAAAGAGAAAATTAACACCAAGAAGAGTTAAAATAAATACTCCAGGAACTAAAATATGGGAGTGATTATCATTAGGAGAACTAAGGATGAAACTACAAAGAAGGTGGTTTGTGAAATACAATGCTAATAACTACTTAATAAATATTAGTTATGTACTAGGCACTCCCTAAATACTTTATAAGCACACTCTTATCTAATCTCACAACAGCATTATAGGATATAGAGTATTGTTTTCTCAAGTAAACAGTTGGAGAAAATGGGGCACAGGACAATTTGCTTAAAAAAAACAGCACTGATAAAGTACCACGACCTAAATTTTTTCTGCTCTGAAACTTGATTTGTATAAAAGTAGGAGAAGCAACACACCTTCTGGGGGATGGGCATGCTTGCAGCTCTGACTTAGGCGGTGTAATGCCAATAAATTTAACCTAAATTTTTGTACCCCTTTAATATTCTGAAATTTAAAAAAAAAAAGAAAAAAAAGAAAAAAAAAAGCAGTGACACTGTTAATAAGGGAAAAGGTTATGGAACATTGGGAAGATGAAAAAACAAACATACCTTATACAATATACTATCCAATCTCCTTAGCCTAGCACTCTTGGACTTT
>CAUYRT010095395.1:0-24288 GCA_963574885.1 Lepilemur ruficaudatus
ATGCCTGTAGTCCCAGCTACTTGGGAGGCTGAGGCAGAAGGATTGCTTGAGCCCAGGAGTTTGAGGTTGCTGTGAGCTAGGCTGACGCCACGGCACTCACTCTAGCCCGGGCAACAGAGTGAGACTCTGTCTCAAAAAAAAGGTGTAGTTGGGTTAAAGCATAATTGGAAGTTTCATGGCTTCTCTAATTATGTTAATATTACCAGCATGATGTTAATATCACCACTGACATCTCATTTTATCATTCCTGTTAGTGCATTATAGATTAAATAAATCAAACTATTCCAAATGAAACTAATATTTAATCTTTGTATTACAAGAATGGAAAAACAAGCACCACAGGTACTCACCATCAAATTGGTATTAACTGATCAACACTTATGTGCACCTATAGTAGTAACATTCATGGGGTGTTGGGCAGGTGGGAGGGGGAGGAGGGGATGGGTACATTAGCACCTAATGGATGCAGTGTGCACTGTCCGGGTGATGGACATGCTTGAAGCTCTGACTCGGGTGGGGCAAAGGCAATATGTGTAACCTAAGCATTTATACCCCTGTAAGATGCTGAAATAAAAAAAAAAAAAACACTATGGCATTTATCCACATAGATTGTTATTTAAAGAAATAAAAGATATCAATTTACCAGGTCTTACAATTTTCTTGGAACGGAATAGGTAGTTTGAGAATTTCCATTAACTTATTTAAACACAGAAATATAGTTTAGAACATTGTGGTTTTCTAATGTTCATGAAATGTCATTCCAATTATCTGGAAGACACCAGGTAGTTTATAAAATAACTTGAAGGAAGAGTCTGTGGGTCACAAGAATCTGGATTAACAAAACACAAACAGGACTAACTCTGAATGATTGAAGCAGGACAAACTTAGTAACATTTTTAACCTAAATAATATTAAACTTTTATTATAAATGCAAGAATAAATGAGAGGTATGGAATGACATGAATGCTAAATAAATTTCAAGCAATAAAATATCTACTATTTCCACAACACATTTGTTTTCTTCAAAGTAACATTTTCCTGCACCTAAAGGAAGTGTTAGTTATTTCTTCTCCTGAAACTTATGAGAGACGAAAATTTCCTATTGGAGTTCTAAAAAATTAATTTTTGTTATGCTTTAATGCTGCAACTTTTAATATTTGATTTAATTAGCTTCTTCAAAGGAATATATATTTAGAAAAATAATACATTTTAACAGGTTTCACAGTTTTGAAAGAATTTATATCATTCCATTATTAGTAAGTAAATGTACCCAAAAGCAACTTTGTGAAGTACATATGTGTTAATTGGGACATTAGGGAGCACAATTTGGCATATGTTTCTTGAAGATATAAATAGTGCAAATAACCATGAGATTTCTAACTGCACTGTATTAGAGTCATGGGTTTACTGTAAGTGTGCCTGCCTGGAATTTGAGCACCATGAGGACTGGAAATATGATTCTTATTCATCTTTAAAAAAACACCAAAACCTAGCAAAGTTGATAGCTCTTGTTTGGTCTTTTGTTCAGTAAATATTTCTGAACAAAAAAAGAAAAGATACATTCAAACATTAAAAAAAGTGTATTTAGACTACTCATAAATGTATATTTTATTTTTCCTTTCACTCAGATTTGACTTACTAGGATATTGTCTATTAAACAGGATTCTGAGGATATCATGCCATGATACACAAAATAGATTAGAAATTGCTTTGAGTGAAAAGCAAAGATTATGATATTTCTGTAAACTAGGACCAAGGTAGAACGCGCATTTTCCAGAGCACTCAATTGTTTTGCCTATAAATGTGGTCAGGGCAATAAACCTACTCCTAAAAGATAAAGAAATAAAATATGAGAGTTGGGGATACTTCTACTTTATCAATGTGACATCATCATCATGATCAAGCTTAAGAATACTTGAGCTCTACTTGTTTGAGGTTATTTTGAATCCTTGAATTCTTTTAAATCTGCTCTGAAAAATTACTGTATTCAAAAGTTTGCCTTGACTCCCTGGCACCTCAGAGGTAGTACTTATGCTACAAACATAGCGGATGCGTCTAAATTGCAAACTAAAAAGAACCTCAGGTTACACAGAGATAACCCAATATTAACTCATCTCGTATGAACAGTTCTATATCATGGGTTAAATTATGTCTGTCACTGTAGAGCCAAAAGCTTTTCATTTGGATTTTTAGCCAAAAGTATAGATAGCCCAGAAAAATCTGAAGTTTTTAATCTCTAGAAATCACATTGGAAATTATTTGGAATATATTAGATTGTATAAAACTGTGTGCCTTAAAATACATTACATGTTTGTGTTTTAATAAGTATCTTTGTCCATATTTAAAGAATTATACAAGCACATAATCTGATTAACAAAATTATTCATACCTCTTTACTAGTTCAGAAAAATAGGACTTTGCTATAAATGTTACTTGTGTTTGGGTTAAACATTTTTAAACATAGAGAAATTATATTTGGCTATCAAATAAAACTCATAAAAGATAAGTCAATATAAATAGTTAACAAAATTACTGAAATTTTTATCCTCATTATGATAAACATATATTTTCATAAAGTAGTTACTGATTTACTGAAGAAACCACAATGGATAAATTTTGAGATTATAGAAGTGAAATTTACTTAAATTTACCTACACAATTGTCTCTGGAAGCTTCTTTGTATCCCTCTGTATAAAAGTCTGTTTTTCCTCCTGATACCCATTTCTATATGGGAATTAATTCTTAGGTAATTTTCATCTTGTTATTGATGATACCAATTCATTTGATATGCTAATGAAATTTCTAGAATATATTTCTTTCAAAAGCTTTTTCTGTCCATTTTTATTGTAAAGAATAAGATATGATTTCACATTATATCCAGGCAGTCAAATATCTTGACCAAAACTTAATGAGTCCTTGTTCATTCTTCCTTCAAGGTCATCTATAGCTAGAAGGAAAAATATTCTCCAATGCTTTCTCTGGATGGTACAACTTACCTTCCCTTGGTTTATCAGACTCACAATAGTTACATTAAGAGTTCTGCACTGAGACTGGTAGCTGCATAGACTCAGCATTTTCAAATTCTTTATCCACTTGTTTTATACTCTTTTCACTATGGACTACTTTATATTTCATGACTTTATTTATTTATTTATTTGTTTTTGAGACAGAGTCTCACTCTGTTGCCCAGCGTAGAGTGTAGTGGTGTAATGTCATTGTAGCTCACTGCAATCTCAAACTCCTGGGCTCAAGCAATCCTCCTGCCTCAGTCTCCTGAATAGCTGGGACTATAGGTATGCACCACCACATCTGGATATTTTTCTTTTTTTAGTAGAGACGAGGTCTCACTCTTGCTCAGGCGTATCTCGAACTCCTCACTTCAAGTGATCCTCCTGCCTCGGTCTCCCAGAGTGCTAGAATTACCAGCATGAGCCCCCATTCCCAACCTTCATGACTTTTTTATTTGAGGCTCTGCTACTATTGTTCATATATTTATAAAGCTTCCATTGTAGTGCTTTAAATCCACAATATATTCATTATAATTTTTAGGCAATTAGTTTAATGGACTAATTTCTATAATTCTGTTATTAAAATTCATAGGCAAAGGCAAAGATTGTCCACAATAATCTTATCTCAGAGGAAGAAATATAGTTTTTTAGAAAATAAAAAAACAAGTTAAGTTTGAAGGAGCTTTATTGAAATAAATACAAGTTATGAGAAAAGCTATTATTTTCATAATCAGTTGGAGTTTTGTATTCAGAAATTGCAGAATCATATGGTTTTAAACTCACTGTTAAAATAAATGTTGACTTGATTAAGTTGTAATAGTTGAACATAGCTGATTAAATATACTGTTTGTTAATTTCACATTTTGTGTTAATCTTAAACTTGAATCAGCCTTTAGCTGCACTTTAAAAAAAATTGCCAATCAATTACCAGTTCGGCTTTTCTGGAGACTTTACAATTTAGAATTTTAGTCATATATATTCGTATTTCACATATATCACTAACATATGTATATATATACATATATATGCCTATGCATGTATATACATATATATATATATATATATATATATACCTATGCATGAATTATGCACATTTGTTTTAGCAGTGATTTCTCGGGATAAGTTTTCCATATTAACGAAATACTGACAGAGCTCCTATTTTAGTTATTTGTAATCAAATTCATCTTTTTCTTTCCAGATGGTGCAAGGTTAAGCCCTCCAGAAAGATAAAGTGTTTTCTTTTCTTGTCTGATTCTTTGATTGATCAAATTTTAGCTCAGAGATGGATCCTTGGAAGCTATGGGCATACAGTTGCCTATGCAGTGATAAGAACAGCTCATAGAAGGTCTGGTAGGGTATTTTTCCTTAGTAACCGCTGTCTCACCTTTACAGACTGCCATATACCCAAGGAGGTAAGGCACAACTCTGTGTCACAAGACAAGCTGCACTAAAGTGGCACTACATTCGTTGTTGTGCAGGCAATGGGAGGAGGTCTTTATTCGAATCTGGCAGCCCGAGGAATTCTTCCTCCTGAGCAAAGCTGACTTCTGCTCTGAGATGGAAGCTCTGAAGTGTGGATGTGAATGGCCTCCAAGACAGGTATGTGGTCCTCAATCAAATTAGTGTTTGGAATAAAAATTGTTTCCTTTTTGGTTATCTATCATATCCTTATCTTTTTTTTTCTTTTTTTGTTTTTTTTTTTTAGCTACTGACTTTGTGGAGACAAAAGTGACTCCATCTTGGATGCTAATCCACCGTGGTGACTTCTGGTTACCTCTAGTCGTCCTGTGAATGCTTCCTGACTTCTACGTTATTTACTGTCCTTAATATAAGTACATGTGCTCACTATAAATCCTGCCTTTAGATCACAGTAACCTTGATATTATAGCACATATTATAAGCTATGACGCATGTAGCATTCTTGCCTATTCTGGACGGTTGCCTTTAATTGTTTTGCACAGAGCCCGTCACTTCTTTCCCTGTGATATATAAGCCTTAGGCCTGGGAGTAACAGGTGTAGAAATCTATCTGTCTTGCGACTGCCCAAGACGATGCTTCTGTCTGTAATCTTCCCCCATCAAACACCGTTTATAGACAAACTGGATTTGTCTGGCTCATTTGGTTTCTCAGCTCCTTTGGCATTTGAAGGCCACTTTGCGTATATCGTGTTTTCATGGAACAAGCCCAAAGGTAGAAACAGTACATTTTTCTACTCTGTATGAATCTAGAAAACATTACCCATCATTACCTAGGCAGAAATATCCGCACTGCACAAGGAATATAAAAGCTTGAATCCCAAGTCTTATTTTGGCACTCTCTCTGACTTTGAGTAAATCCCTTAATTTTTTCAGTGTCTTGGTTTCTCTATACTCATTTAATCATTAATTCATTAATTTATCCTTTCTTTCATTCAAATATGTATTGAATGGTTACTATATGCAAGGCTCTGCTAGGTTTATAAATACACCCCCAAGTAAAATGTCTATATTCAAGAATTGAATGGATTACACAAATCAACATACCATTGATAAATTAAAATGTACAAAATAATGTAATGAAATGCTCTCTAATAAGGATTTGATAGAGGAGAACAATGGAGTAAGTGCTGAACTCTATTGCCCAAGAAAGGAAATATGATCTTTTGAAGAAATAATGCCAAGCTGATATTTAAAGTTTCCACAAGCAAGATAAAGGCAAGGAATAGGGGAAATTTTACACACACATTCACACACACACACACACACAGAGTATATGAGATGACGCTGAAATGGTGAGGTCCTGAAGTGAATTTTAGGCATTGTAACAAGTTTATGTTTTGTCTTAAATATAATAGAAAACACTTATTTTTTTTTCAGTAGTAGAAAGAGTGACATGAAAGAATTAACTGGTTTTAGAAAGAGCTCCTGAAAAATTTTTCAGGGAGTTGAGGGAGTAGGGATAAGCTGTAAAGTTCCAAAGTATAAGGATTTCTGATCAATGCACTTCACATGAACTATGTATTCGACATTACCTAGAGATGCACCCTGTATTCTATGATAGAAACATAATACAATATCAAAATATAATCATAGAGTACAGTGCTTTGTACATGGAAGCCACATAATAGATGCTAATTGAATTAATGAGGAATGAATAATTCCAAAAACTTCCTAGGAACTACAGAGCATAGTCAGTGTTGATTTGCAAGAAGCAGAACTTTGAAATAAGGTCTTTTTTGTTCTTTGCTTTCCTTTTTAAACAAGGATAATCTCAAATGTGGGAAAGTATTTTAAAGTACTATGAAATTCATTTCAAACTCCAATATAAAGTTCCAATAAAATTCCATCTACTTAAATAACATAACTGAATTATAATCATTTTTAACATATCTCAGTGAAGCCACTCTGATATACTCTTTGAAATAATAAGAATAATACAAAGAACTTATGAGAAGGATACATACAGATATTCTCAATGAACAGAGAAGTGTGTACTTAATTTCCACTTCAGAACAGATAATGCAGGATGGTTGCAAAGCATTTCAAAAAACACATTTCGAAGGAGATAATGTATTTGAATACATTTAATCCAGTGCAATGTTAGAAAGTAAAGCTCTGTGCCTCTCTAAAATAAACTAATATGTCTTTGAAAACAACCTATTGAGATCTTGGAGGTATATCCCATCACTAAAAAAAAAAAAAAAAAAAAAACTTGTTTGAAAAATAAAGATCAACTTGGAGAAACAGACAATTGTCCTTCTTTAAGGTTAGGTGAGCTTTTCCTCAGAGGACGTGGGTGATAGGTTGACACTAAGTTTGAGCGAAGTTTTGTTCTCTGTTTTATCCTTTAGATTTCCAGTTGGTTTCTTCAAGCTAGTAATTGCATTGAAATGAGTTGGTTTTTTTGTTTGTTTGTTTGTTTTTTAACTAGCTAACAATTTTTCCTACTCTTTGAACTACAGATTTCCTATCAGTCCTACAGGACTTTTTTGCTAGTTATTCTCAATCTAGCTTACAGCTAGAATTAAGGTTCTCAGTCAAAATGGACAGAAAGAACTGAGCGGCTTTTAGAGGTAAGAATGAAAACTTAGGGCTTCCCTCTTAAGTCTAGCCACATGATTTTCTCACATAGATTGCTTTTAGAATTTTATGAAATTATTTTGTAGCCTTACTCCAATTTGGCTTGCTGCTTAAGAAACAAAAAACAGAGTATCTAGGTTTCTTACATGGGTGAATCTGAGTAAGCTGGGGCACAGCTGAATGTCTGTGTTTTCCACACTACCAAACACAGTGCTTAGTTTGTTCCGTTGAGTTCTGTAAACTAGGTGTATTGTCAGGGTGCTCCAGGCAAATAGAACCAATAGTGTGTGTGTGTGTGTGTGTGTGTGTGTGTGTGTGTGTGTGTGTGTGTACATATAGATATAGATACGATAAGGAATTTGCTCCTGTGTTTATGAAGTTTGGCAAGTCTCAAGATTAGTAGAGTAAGTCAGCAAACTGGAGACCCAGAAGAGCCGATGGTTTAGTTCCAGTGTAAAGGCTGGTGTTTCAGTTTAAATTTGAAGACAGAAAAAAGAGATGCTCCTTTTCAAAAGTGCTCAGAAAGAATTTTCTGTACTTGGGGGAGGGTCAGCCTTTATAATTCTCTTCAGGCCTTCAGGTAATTAGATGAGACCCACCTACATTAGAGGGGATAATCTGTTTTTCTCAGTCTACCAATTTAAATGTTAATCTCATTCAAAATCACCCTTACAGAAACATCCAGAATAATGTTTGACTAATTTTCTGGACACCTCATGGCCTAGACAAGTTGACACATAAAATAAACCATCACGTTAGAAATGGCAGTTTTTTCCTCACTGCATCAGAGCAAATTACTAACTAAAAGAATCCAACAAATAAAAATGGACAAGAAGAATTACCAAGTAGGCTTATCTCAATTATTTTTTTCCATTTTTGAGCAGCAATTTAATGAGATATAGAATATTAGTTTGACAGTTATTTTCTTTTACCACTTTACGTATCTCATTCCATTATCTTCTGACCTCTATATTCTGGTTTTTTGTTTATTTATTTTTTATTTCAGCATATTACATGCCTTTATCAAAAAGTCTCAGTTTTTTTTTCAAAATTAAGGACAGAAATTATAAATATATATTTCATAAACATAAGTAATTTAGTGATTATGATAAAATAGCACCTAACATTCATGCACCTAAATTCATGTTTGAAGTGCTTTTGGTGGTGGTGTTTGTATTTATTATTAAGTAGGAAAACTATTCTTGCTACTGAAAAAAGAGACTGATACGTAGCCAGAAATAAAGCAAAGGCCACATAAAGGTGAAATTTTTTTGGAGCAGAGCACATTTCCATGTGTTTGTTCATTTCTACTCTGTGTGAAGTATATGGATCTGTCCTGGAACCTCAGCTGAACTTTGGTTTCTGTGAATCTGATACTTGCTAAAACGAGGAGGATGCTAAAGTGAGACTTATCAGTGGAAGGAAACTTTTCAATAACTAATGCAGTCTAAAAATAGACTAAAGCCATATTTAATGCTTTATCTAAGTAGAGCCTGAAAAAGCACTTATTAGGTATGTTACCGAGCATATTCAAAGAACACATAAAGAATTAGGCTAGAGGAAGTCCATGGTGCCTTTTAATTCTGAAATTCTATCAAATGGAAGAGAAAAGTTGGGGGATGGGTATAAAACTTTAATATAGATATTTTCTGTCCCTCATTGAAAGTATGCATTTTTGTAACCTTTCAGAAAATCTATTTGACACTATATAAGAGGAGTCTTAAAACATATAACCTTATTAATCCAATAATGCTAATAATTTCACATGATAATATATTTTAAAGAACTGATCAACACCTAAGTGGACATATAGGGACAACATTTATCAGGTGTGGGGCAGACGGGAGGGGAGGGGAGGGGAGGGGATGGGTATATACATACATAATGAGTGCGATGTGCACCGTCTGGGGGATGGACATGCTGAAAGCTCTGACTCGAGGCGGGAAGGGGGCTGAGGGCAATATACGTAACCTTAACATTTGTACGCCCATAATATGCTGGAAAAAAAAAAGAAGTAATCAGTGATGTATAAAAAGCCTTACAAATAAAATTATTCTATGCTGATAGACTTTAGTGGATTAAACCATGGCACTAACATGAATATCCAGTCACTGGGTAATAGATGAATAAATTGTGAAATAACAACAAGATTTAATGTCCCAAAATGTGCTGTAAAAGATTATTTAAGGATATAGAAAAATGTTCAAAGATAATGCTCACTTTGTGCAGTTTTTAATCATTCCCCAACCATATGGCTCAGTAATTCTACTCTTACTCAAGAGAAATGAAAACATATCTTCCCATAAAGACTACTATACAAATATTCATTGCAGCTCTTGGTAATGTCATCTCCACTGCCTCCTCTGGAGTGAGCACTTTTTTGTTATGTAAGTAAATCCTACATGATAATCCAGATAGAACAGATCTAATGTTAGCAAGGATTTTTAAATGCATGTATAAAAAAACAAAAATCTTCCCCCACTAATATTTTAACACATATAGATTATACTTTGTTCAGTGTGAGTTTATAAAGCAACCTTGATAATGATACAGTTTCTCTACCACCAATTAGTCTTGATACATTAAAGGAAAGGGGGCTACAAGGGGCAAAACAATCAGGGTAAGTTTGACAAAACACCTGCCTGGTCTACCTTCGGTTTGAAGGGGTAGGTGGGGAGTTCTGGGCTTGAGGTGTTACAAACATGATATTGCACAAGGATCTTAAAAATTTTATGTGAAATAGTTCTTGAGATTATGTTTGGTGACCCGTAGAGTACAGGTACCACACTGGCCGATTCTCCTGCATAATCTCCTAGGACTCATTTCTCTGGGACTGTGTAGACTGAGGATGAGCCATTGTCCTATGTGCAGTGGATAGTCTTTGAGTGGAACCGCTGCAGCTGTATACTTTGGAGATGATTCTGCAGGCTCAAGACAATTGCTCGACCTAGGAGGAGCCTCTTAATCTTGAGAATTACAATGTCTAGGAGGGAAGAACTACCTAATTACTGAGCTCTTGCAAGTTTTGAAAGTGGAAATTAGTGAGTAACTTGATACATCCAACAAACTCATTTTTGTTAAGGCATTAATGACATATTGGCATTTTCCAAAAGCTCATTTGTTACTAACTAATAAAGTCCTAAACAGCATTTCTCATTCAAATTTTCTGTAAATATCTAGTCAGATAAAGGCCACAGAAAATGGGCCAGATATCAAGTGGACTTCAAAATGGAAGATTTTTTTTATGATAAGGTCATGATTTAATGAAAATCTTGAGCAATGCCTCTTGATTTTAAATTGGTCCATACAAACTTGACATTATTCAAGCAGATGATTCAGCCTTACAATAAAGCAAAGAGTAGTGAAAAATCATTCTCTACCTCTGGAGTTTGCAATATCTATTTGAATAGTTATATTTTCAAGGTCTACAATTACCTGAGGAAGAATCAGAGGTATTACAGGGAGCCAAAACCCACAGCGCAATCACTAAAATGTTGAGTTACTTTTCCTTTTATTCCAGTCTGCAGTTACAGATATAAAAACAAAATTTAGATTTTCATCAGCACTCAGTAAACAGTGGCAAAAAGATGTCTTACAGATGACAGCACCAATCATTACCACAGATCATAGTAGTGTCATTTCCCCCTAAATTTGAGATCATAATCTGTCTGTGTTTGTGTGTGTTTTTATGCGTGTGTGTGTCTGTGTGTGTCTGTTGACAGTAATCCCATAAGCAGACTTAGGGAAAAGGCATTTAAACCCTATCCCTGATATATCATCCTTCTCCAGTGCCAAAGGAAATTAATAAGAGAGAAATAATCACATAAAGGCCTTCAAATAAATTAGGAAATTCCAATCATTAAGGTGGAAATTTTGGCTCTAGATGAAAAATAATTTACTTATTTCATAGTGGAAAAAAAACTCGAATAAAAAATGTGAGTTGGTTATCATTTCAGTTTCTTCTTTGCTTCTGAATAGTTTCTTCTCTATAGACCATGGATAGCCCTCCCACAAATATATTTAGTTGTAGAAGAAAGGGAGTGATTTCAAGATAGTAAATAACACGGAAATCTATAATTTCCTCTATTAATTACATAGAGAAAGAAAAGCATGTGATGATTCTGAATGGATGAAAAATAGAAAGCCTTACAACTTATTTTTTTAAAATTCTGCCTGCAAAGATCTATTCAATGAATTCCCTTCAATTTGCAAGATCTCAGAGTTTGCAAAGAAAACTAGGAACTGAAATAAAGTGAAAGGAAAACTTTGCTCCTCAAAAGATGCTGTCTTTTCATAAAATGATTTTATAATATCTGTATTTAAGAGGACTCTATAACTTTCTGATCTATTATTTGAAGAGGTCTACTGAAAATATGTTATTTAAAATTGAAGACTTTGGGATTATATCATGCCTTCTGCTTCATGAGTAATAAGACTTACTCCTTTATCAGATATTCCTTTCAGAAAGAGACAGTTTACATTTATCCCACGTAAGCTTCAATTGCAATTCAGAAAGTGTGTTCTTTAAACAGCCTTTGTTTCTGAATAAAAACCCATTTAAAGTATTCTCACTGGGCTGCACCTCTGCAGACTTTCTTTTCCTTTCACAAAATGAGCATTATATTTTATGAAAAAATTATATTTTTGAGTCTTTTTTATTTTACCATATTTCTCCTTTTGGATGAGAAAGATGTACTCATCTCTCTTTGTCAAAACAGGGGAAAAATAAATGTTATAATTATCCAGTAAATCAGTAAATGAAAAAAAACCACTTTATTTTCTATATGCTAAGGAATTGACTCCAACACATTATTAAATAACTTCCTATGAAAAACGCCTTTCTCAAGCAAATGCTTTCATAGGAAGCAAAACTTCTATGAAAAACAGCTTTCTCAAGCAAAAGTCTTGGTGGGAGGTTAGAAAGAAGTATATATAGTCCTTCAGTCTCCCTTTGAAATTGGTTCCAGTGCCTCCCTCGGATATCAAAATCTGCAGATGCTCAAATCTCTGATATAAAATGGTGTAATATTTACATATAACTTAGGCAATCCTCCCTTACATTTTAAATGATCTCTAGGTTACTTATAATACTAATACACTGTAAATGTTATGTCAATATATACTGTACTGATTCAGAAATAAAAACAACAAGAGTCTTCACAGGTTCAGTACAGGTGAAATATATTTTTTTCAAATATGTTTGATTCACAGTGGGTTGAATCCACAGATATGGAACCCATGAATACACAGGGCTGACTACATTATATGTTTGTACTTGTACTTTTATCTCATGAAATATTACAACATAAATCATCAGGGTTTTCCTGATGCTCTTTTGTCAATTTGCCAAAAATTAAATAATTATTTTTTAGACCTAAAACTACATGTAGGATTTTTAAGTGGTACATGTTAAGTGATTTTTACTATGGAGTAACTCAAATGTTGAAAATAATGTAACAAAAGTAGGAAATGTGCATCCATGCAAACATCTGACAGTTTATGTGTTTCTGGTCTAGTTAATTACTTTTTATAAAGTTTAGAAAGAAATATATTATTTGGATATTTTAGCATGTGACTAAAATCTTTTTAGTAAAAAGATTTGGGTCAAAAATAATACTGATTCAATTATGGTCTTGTTTTTAAGTCTGTTTGATATGACTGATGTCATAGCTTTAATGGAAAGTAAAAGGTACTGTATCCCTGTAATAAGCATCAGTTTATCAGGCAAAATCATCTATTCACATTTTTCACTTCTCTTTATACAAAGCTATGCAACCTTAAACAAATTAAATTCTCTAAACCTAAGTTACATCATGTATAAAATAGGCGAAATATTGTCTATTTCTCATTGTTGTTATGATGATTTAACGAGTTAGATTATATAAACAGCTTAGAATGTTACTGGGTCCTAGAAACTATAAAAGGATGATTATTATTTGTAACAGGGATATAGTAGCTCTTTGTCAAATCTGTTTTTCTACCTTTAAGGAATTGAATAGACAGCATTTTTCAGGTACCCTTGCATTTTTGTGTGGTCATGTCACTGAGTTCCAGAAAATGGAACGGAAGCAGAAGTGGCATGCACTATTTCCAGGTCACGGAAACTTCCCATGTGAGACACTCTGTGCTTTGTCTCCTTCCACCAGCTTATGTAGACAAGCTCAGCACCCATAAAACCATGTGTTAAAGTTAGCAGAGCTATAACATAGAAGAATTCTGGGTCCCTCAGTCACTGGGTAGGGAAGAGCTATGTATCCAAAGCAACCATTTTGAACCATATGTGAGTTACAAATAAAATATCATATATTGGCAATTATACATTTTTATATTTTTTTTGTTCTAGTTGCTAGTGTTACCTTAACCAAATACATTATTGTTACAGAGTTATATGTACTTTCCATAGTGTCCAAGCAAAATAGAAAGGATGGAATAAGAACTATCACTTCTAACATGCTTGCCAGGTCCCAGACTCTTTCATAGGCTATATTCCATGTGATAGCTTTACTAATAGATTAATAATAAGCAAAATCAACTGTGGTTAATTTAAGCAGAAAGGAAACTCAATGCAACAATATTTGATAGCTCAAGAATCAGCAGGGGAATCTTGGAGAACTAGGCTGAGACTATGAGAAGGAACCAAGTGAAGCCAGGCAGCCAAAAATACACCCATCTTTACAACCTAGGAACAGTCTGATGCAGATTATGTCATTGAGATTATTCTATAGAGTGGTCTGTCATCCAGAGGATACTGACACCCCTCAATAAATAATACCTCTGTGAAATGTCCTAAGACTTTCTTTCGCTAACAATTGCACCAAAGTCTGTTGGGAGCCACTGGTAGATTGAGGCAAGGCCTCCATCCAATGCTTGAGCTCACAGCAGCCAAAAGACAGTTCTGGCCCCCTTTGGCTTTTACAGTAGAAGCTAGAGCCCTGCCTTTCTCCACATTCACACAATTTGGGATTACTGAAAATTGAAATTATGTTCTAGTAAGACAAAATCAAACAAAAGTGAATGTTGCACATTACTGTTTTGACCTCTAAATAATTATATACATAATTCTTCTTCTTTCTTATATATCTGAAACTATGCTGGAGCCTAAATAACTCTGGGATAAAGGGACATGACCCACCTGCTCCTCAAAGAGGAGTACACAGTGTTCCCATCAGCAGCTGCATCCATGCCCAGGAACTCTACATCTATGTGTGGCAACCTACAACCAAAATCTTAAAGGCTAATACTACCAAATCTGTTTTCAGTTAATGCTGGAAAGGAAGAAAGAAAAAAACGGAAATCATTTAGAGGCTGCATTCCTCTTTCTAAAACTGATCAATAAGGCAAAAGTAGAATCATAACTTTCCTACTCTACTATCCAATTCACATCTTTCTTTATAAACATCAGTTCAGTTGGTTGAGAGATTCTTTAGTGTGGCTTATAACCAAAATCTATATTTTTAAGGAATTTGTGTCTTGTTATTAAGTCCTGTCTCAATGTGTGCTTAGGACATCCATTAACTTCTCACACTTAGTGTGCAGGGGTCAGGAAGCAATGGATTCATTAATACACTCATCTCTATTTTGTAGCACAGACACTATTTTACCTTAACAATATAAGGTGTTTACTGAGCCCATGATGGTTGTATTAGCAGAAGCATAAGGAACAGTCTCAAGTAAAATGAATTTAATAAGTATTTATTTATTTTTAGAGAGACAGGATCTCACTTTATTATTCAGACTAGAGTGCAGTGGAATAATCATAGCTTACTTCAGCCTTGAACACCTGGGCCCAAGCAATCTCTTGCCTAAGCCTTCTCAATAGCTTGGACTACAAGTGCACATCAACACACCTAGCTAATTGGTTTAATTTTTAAAATTGTTTGTAGAAATGGGGTCTTGCTATGTTGTCCAGGCTGGTCTTGAAATCCTGACCTCAAGCTATCCTCCCACTTTGTCTCCCTAAAGTGCTGGGGTTACAGGAATGAGCCACCATGCCCAGCCAGTATTTATTTTACCGAGGGTAAATTGCTATGCCACCACATCTTAGAGGTCCAATATAATGCATGTGTACCTCTAGTTATTGTGGTAAGAGCAGGTATAATAATGTGTTTATACCATGTACCAGGCACTGTTTTCATACCCTATTCAGTGGGATTATGATCCCACTATTAAAATGCTAATTTAAAACCACAAAAGGCAGAAGAAATGGAATACAAAATAGTAATAAAGGAGGAGGAAAATAAATAGAAAACAGTGACAAATTTGGTAAATATTAATTCAAATAAATCAAAAATCATTTTAAACATCAATGGGCTAGGCTGGGTGTGGTACTTGTAATCAATGCCTGTAATCCTAGCACTTTGAGAGGCTGAGGAAGGAGGATCACTTAAGCCCAGCAGTTTGAGACCAGTCTGAGTAACATAGCAAAACCCTGTCTCCACAAAAAAATATAAAAATTAGCCAGGCATTGTGCACCTATAGTTCCAGCTACTTGGAAGACTAAGGTAGGAGCAGTTTGAGCCCAGGAATTGGACGTTGCAGTGAGCTATGTTGACACCACTGCACTCCAGCTTGGTGACAGAGTGAGACACGACATCATCTCAAAATAAATAAATAAGTCAGTGGTCTAAATGCACCAATTCAAAAACAGAGATTATCAAAGCAGATAAAAAAATTATGTTGTTTACAAGACATCCACTTTAAATATAAAAGCACATATAGATTAAAAGTAAATGGATGGAGGAGAAAAATATACCATATTAACACTAATCAATAGAGAGCATGAATATCTATAACCATTTCAGACAGAAGATACCTCAAAGCAAAGGAACTTATCAGTGATAAAAAAGAACATTTCATAATGACAAAGGGGTCTATTTTTCAAAAAGACGTGAACCTCAATGTGTATGTGCCTAACAAGAAAACATCAAATTATGTGACGTAAGAACTAATAAAACTCCAAAGGGAAATAGATTAATACACCATCATAGTTGGAGACTTCAACACCCCTTTCTCAGAAATGAACAGATAAGGTAAGCAGACAATTAGGAAGGACATTGTTGAACTCAATAACACCACCACCATCTGGATATAATAGACATCTAAGGACTACTTCATCCTACAACAGTAAAATAGACATTATTCTCAAGCTCACATGGTATATTCACCAAGATCAACAAATCCTGGGCCATGATACACACCTTAAGAAATTTTAAAATTATAAATCAAATCGCGTCTATTCTCAGACAATGGAATTAAATGACAGCTTGATGATAGAAAGACTACTTGAAAATGCTTAAATTATTAAATAACACACTTATTTATTGCATATACATCAAAGAAGAAATCTCAAGACAAATTTAAAAGTATTTTAAACCAAATCAAAATGAAAGTACAACTTAACAAAATTTATGGGCTACAGCAAAAGCAGTATTTAAAAGAAAATTTATAACATCAAATGCATATATTAGAAAAGAAGAAATCTAAAATCGGTGACCTAAATTTCCACATTAGGAAACTACAAAAAGAAGAGCAATTTAAATCCAAATTAAGCAGGAGAAAATGAACCATAAAAATTAGATCAGAAATCAATGAAATTGAAAACAAGAAATTAATAAAGAAAATCAATGAACCAAAAGCTGGCTCTTTAAAAGGTTCAATAAAATGAATAAATGTCTATCCACACTAAGAAAAAAAGAAAGAGGACACAAATTATTAATAAAGTACAAATTGTTGATCGTTGACAAAGGAATAAAGGAAAACAATGGAACAAACATAAGTGTTTTCAACAAATGATGGTGTTAACAAGGAGATAACCGCAAGTAAAAAAATGCATATAGATATGGACATTACACCCCATACAAAAATTCACCCGATGAAGCATAGACGTAAATCTAAAATGTAAAACTTTGAAACTCCTAGAAGGGAACATGGTAGAAAACATAGATTACCTTGTGTTTGGTGATGACTTTTTAGATACAACACCAAAGGCGCAAACCACGCAGGAAGTAATTGATACACTAGATTCTTTAAAATTAAAAACTTCTGCTCTGTGAAAGACAATGCTAAAAGAATGAGAACATAGACTGGGAGAAAATATTTGCAAAAGATACATTTGGTATTTGTATATTATCCAAAATTTAAAAGAACTCTTAAAACTTGATAACAAGAAAACAATAACCTGATTAAAACATGGGCCAAAGACTTTAACAGACACCTCACCAAAGAATATATACAAATGGCAAAATATATATATATATATATATATATATATATACGAAAAGACGTTTCGTATCATATGTCATCAGGGAAATACAAACTAAAACAACAATGTATATCACTACTCACCTGTTAGAATGGCCACAATCTGGAACACTGACAACGCCAAATGCTGGTAAGGATGTGGGACAGCAGGAACTCTCATTCATTGATAGCGGAAATGGAAAATGGTACAGCTACTTTGGAAGACAGTTTGGCAGTTTCTTATAAAACTAAACCTACTCTTATCATAGGATCACACTCCTTAGTATTTATTCCAGTGAATCAAAATAACGTGTCCACACAGAAGCCACCCAGGGATGTTTATAGCAACTTTATTCATAATTGTCAATACTTGGCAACAAGTAAAATGTCCTTCAGTAAATGAGTGGATAAATACACTGTGGCTCATAGACAATGGAATATGCTACATCGCTAAAAAGGATATGAGTTATCAAGCCATCAAATGACATGGAAGAAACGTAAAGGCATATTATTAAGTAAAAGAACCCAATCTGAAAAAAACTATATACCTGTATCATTCCAAATATGTGACATTCTGGAAAAGTCAATAGTATGGAGACAGCAAAAAGATTTCTGGTTGCCATGGGAAAGAAAGAATGAATGAATATGTGGATTACAGAAGATTTTTAGGGCAATGAAAATACTCCGTATGATACTATAATGGTGAATACATATCATTATACATATAAGTAAATCCACAGGATGTACAACACCAAGAGTAAACCCTATCATAAACTATGGGCTTTGGGTGATTACTATGTGTCAAGCAGGTTCATCAGTTGTAACAATTGTAAATTGTACTGCTTTGGTTGAGGATGTTGATAATGGGGGAGTCTGTACATGAATGGAGGCAGAGGGTATATGGGAAATCCCTGTACCTTCCTCTTAATTTTCCTGTGAACCTAAAACTGCTCTTAAAAAATAAAATGTTAAAGAAATAAGCTATTGCAGTGGTTAGAGCTAAAGATGAACATTCACCAACTATATATATATTCTCATACTCTGGGCCCATTCTGAAAGGGTCATTCACATAAATCTTTCCCAAAACTTCTTGTCACCAAAAATTTATTCTTGCTCCTACAAAACCCTTGACCATTTAACCTCCCTCACAAATTGCTCTAGATTGTAACATGCTTACTTTCTTACTGGCAAAGTGCAAAAACAAAACGTACTGCTTGAAGTTTAGCACATGAGAAATTTTAAAATCTTTATTTTCTGGCTATGGTATTTTTGAATGCTACGGTAATGTACTAGCCACACAGTGGGCTAGTGTCCACACTGCACGCATGCTGTGCATTCTGCACCTTTTTAATAACATTTATTCACGTGGTGATAAGGAAGTCTCCACGAGATCATGAGGGTATATTGAGAGAAAGTCAACACTGTGGCAGCAGTGGGCCCAGTGACAATGTGAGCTATGCATCATGACGTATACATATGACTTCAGTAAATGCTCAAGCCCACTCCTCAGATACAGTTTCATTTAAAGATTGAGCACTGTTGAATATACTCAAATGATGGGTCAGTGGAGGAAATAACAGCCGCTGACGGCAGCTTGGTTCCTGTGGTCAGATGTCATGGGATACCATCTCCATCACTATCCTCTAGTTAATCAAGAGCCATTTCTTAAAAAGAGGAACATCTATTCTAATTCAGAGGCTTGCTATACACTTTATAGTCTTACCACACTTCACAATACACTTGGAGCTTCCTGGAAACTAATATCATATTATATAAGCACTTAGAAGAATAAACTTCTGCTTATTCTGAAAACTGGCCCAGCCTGCACATCTACTCTTGCTCTGTACTCCACTCAAGGTTGGAAATACTCATGGTCAACCCCAAAATGAGTGAAAGCAGCCCAAATGTAACGTATGTTGACTGCAAAACACATGAGCATTGAAAAAATAATTATATGGAGAAACAATGCTATTTATAACCTACGTATGCTGTTTCATGAAGAAAGAGGAATAAAAGTTTAGCTGCATCAGGTAATGAATCTACTAATTATCATGCTTATTTAGTTTCTGCAGCTATTTTTACTGTATTTATTGTGTCTAGTTATCTTTTTTTCTGAACACAGCCAGATTATAACACCAGATGTAGGATCTCTGCCAAGTTGTTTCTAAGCCAGTGCAGGAGAGAGTCAGTATCATAGCTCTAGACTCTAAAGCTCACTATTGCCAAGACACTGTGAGATTAAATACACAGTGTCTTATATTTCTGCTTAACTCAATCACTGCCATAAACATAAGATTTCTTTAAGCAATAACTCTGAACTTGTACCTCCCTAATTGTTTACATAGCTCTTCAAAGGACTCAACTGTCACCCTGCATCCTCTAGCTGCACTGCTCTGCTTGGCCTTGTGGAATCCTGAATTACAATCAGCAATTTGCCCTTTGTTCTTAACATTGCTTAGTTCCCTGGCTTTTGTTCGCTATGTCCCTCCTAAACATAAATGAATATGTGAGAGATGCATGGCTATCTCTGAAGCCCACTGAAGTAGACTCTGTTTATTTTTATACATCCTAACTACATCAGAGTCAGGAGTTGAGTCCACAAATGCCTGAATCTTCATTGCTCAATTCAGACATCACTCTGGATCTGTGCTATCTGGGTTTGAATTTCAGCTTTACAAATAGAAAATACATGAATGTGCTCATTCTTTTCAAAATTTTTTCTTGTTCTGATATTAAATGAAATAAGGAACTATTCTGAGATAGGCACTAAAAGTATGTTCTTCATTAAAAATTTAAAGAGCACACTGAAATTTAGGTCATGTTTACACAAATAACATACTGGGATTTTAATTAGAAATGTAATATGAAGCCAAAAAATTTGTGAAGTAAACTGTTTTTAATCCAATTCTATTTCCATTTGGCATAAATTTAAGTGCAAAGACAGTAACTTCATATTTTCAAAAAATAAAGGTAATATGAGTAGCTGTGCTATAAGATGCTCAATTTGGAAATGAATTAAAATATTTTTAGAAGTTTCCTGAAAAAAAAATTTTCAAAAGAATGATTTTGCTTTGATTAAACTTAAAAAAGTATCCCTCGTTTGACCAATATGGTCATTTTTACTGCTCATGATTATCAAGGTTCTCTACTTCCATTGATTTTTTGCCTTCTCACTGTTTTAGCTCATTTAAGCACTTTCTCCAGTAGGTGAAAGGAGAGAAATTAAAACTCTTGCCAACTTTGCTTACGACTTACAGATATATAATAAAATCAAAAACAAAAATGAACTCTTACAAGTTTCATTTATTAAGGAATCATTTGCTTTTCTTAACCTGAAATAACAACATAAGGTCTTTGCTTATTTTTTCTATTTTCATTAACAGTAATTTAGCATTATAGCACTTCCTTATAGCCCCATTGCATGCATGGTAGGATTACTGAAATGGTTATTTATAATAGTAATAAGCACAATCTGAATTGAAGTCTCCACATCTGGTAGCGTATACAAAAATTCCATTATTGTAAAAAATCTTCTTAAGGGTATATTTCATCCTTTTGTTGTTGCTATTAGTGTTTTACTTTTTGTTTTGGAGGTTAATACAATAAAAACAGATTAAAAGCCCTGCAGACTTGGAAATGGTTAGAAAACATTAATTTTATCAGCCAATGCTAATTCGGTATGACCTGCTACTTAAGCCATTAGTTATCCATTAGTTTTGTTGTTGCTGTTTGTTTTAGATAGTTTGACTTTTACATTTAGAAATGTTATCTATGAGACATTACATTGCAGTGCATTTTCTGCAAAAACCTTCATAAATATTCTTTATGATATCTTTATTCATATTCCTTTCTATTGCTCCAATCTATCCTTGTCCCCTATTCCCTCAACGCTTTAAATATATTCATCCTAAATGTACTACAAAACCTATAAAATTCTGAATTCTAAGTGTTACTATAGAAGACTTCTTTCAGCATCTTTCTCTATTAGTACCAGTTTACCCTCATATTTTTCTTCGTATTCATAGTAAGAGAGGTTTTATCTGTTCTATATTTTCATCAGTTTCATGAAAAAGCTAAATTTAAATATTTATGACTCCATTAACATTTTTTAGCACTGCCGTGCCCTAAGTGGCTGATGTTGGTGTCTGTTCCTTGCCAGGGATATTGACTCCCTTTGATCTTCCAGATTCCTTCTAGTCCAAAGGCCTTTATTTTTATTAATTTAGTGGCTCTGGCTGAGAACCTTGAATTAAATCTGCTAATGAAAAATTAATAAAAAGATTACAGAAAACATAATGCCTTGATTTCTACATCTGTTTGAAAGGTATTGGGGAAATTTTTACATTTTGCAATAGTTACTATTACACAATGCCCTGTGTCTGCTCAAATGATTTCGATTTCATTTGTGACGGTTCATTTGTGATAGTGTAGTGCTTCCAGGGATTTTACATTTGATGGCATTCTGTCAGAGGAGAGGGCATAACACGTAAATTTTCCCCTTCAAATCCTGAATGGTCTGAGGTCATTTTGTACCACAGTGTAAAATTCCTGAGTGTTTGGGGCCTGCTTATGAGCAATTGTAGGTGAGCCTGCAGAACCAGGCACATTTTACCAGTGTCTGTAGTATTATGTGGGTATTATAAGGAAAATCTTCTAACAAGGGTCATATCTGTTCTGTTTTGAAATAAAACCTAGTCAAACATAATGAGGTGGAGTGAAGTTTTAGGTTTTGTTTTTCAGTAATTGCATAGCATGAAACATTACGGACATTGCATCTCATGTATTCCACCCCTCCCTTTCTCATGCACTGAACACCTAATAGTCTTGGCTTCAGAGAACCAATATCTGAATATTGGGGAAAGGAAAACTTCCTTTTGGTAGAAGGGAAGTGATTTTGCTATTGACTTTTTGCCATATCTTTTGCCTTGCAATTATAGTTTTGGGGACTGTCATGCCTTAGATGTTCTGCTTTAAAAAAGGAAAAAAAAAATGAAACCAAATTCTAGTATATCAATACTTTCGAAATGTCATTTCTAGAAGCTATTCTCTGCCTAATGGTGCACTTCAGAAAGTGACATTTTAACAGGACAATGGCAACAACAATAAAAACTAAAAGCCAGTATAAATCCCATATAGTGGGAGGATGGTACAATGTGTGAGAATGAGAGTCCCATAGATATCCTCACAATTTTAATACACAGGCAAGATGCCAGCCACCGATGTCTTTCACTAGGGCTTTGCAATTTCAATTAACTTTAGATACCATTGGATGCATTTACATTTTCACTATGACAGAAGCAACATAAAGAGGCTATATACATTTGCGCAGCAAGATGTTTTACCATAAATTACCCATGTGTTTCTATGAATATAGAAATTGTATGTAGCGCATCAAATTAATCCAAAATTTTAATCCATGAGATATAACATTTTGATAGCCCTTTTCCTTGAATCTAGCACTCTGTTATGTTTGTGAAAGATATGCATGAATAATTTGGCACGTAAATTGCTTCATACAGGTGTTATTAACTGTTTCTTCAAAGTTAACGAGTATAAGAAACTTAAGCGTCTGCAGCCTTGACTGATAAATACATAAAAGCTAGTATTTGCAAGAGTGATTCTTTTTCCTAGCATTGCTTTTCTAAGAAATATTCAAATTTTGCTGGAATGGAAAGCATTTGTTTATTGTTAAAATCATATGCTAAGTACTATAAACTAAGCAACAATTTTATGTGCATCCAATTGCTAGTAAATAGTTCTTTAACCTGTAAAAATATCATTGATATAGCCAAGCAAGCTTTGAGTTTTGTCTTTACCTTCTAGTTAGCATTAGAGGGACAGTGAACTCTCAAGTAAGTATCTACAAAGTAAAAGCCATATTGATAGGAGAGTGAACAGCGTTTAATTATTGTTATCATTATCATTGTTTTTACCCAGGGTTAGTTGTTCTGAGCACAGAAATTGACAAAGCAACATGGTTTTCTGTATTATTTAAAGGGATTTTTTTCAAATTTTTATAGTATTTCATATTATTCTATAGACATTAAGTATTTTTTAAAAATAATTACAGGCTTTGAGAGGATGTTTGTTTCGTAAGTTTTACTAATAGCAACAGAAAAGGTCACAAACTTCACAATTATCTCACTGTTCACTAAGTTGATCAGTTAGCACAGCCGTATCCTCACTGTAATCTCAGTATTGAATAACTAACAAAATGAAACAAACAGAAAAACAGGGAAACATAGCAGCAGACAGAGATATACGCTTTATCCAATTCAATATATTCAAAATATTAACAAATAAAATGCCAGAGTCACTTTTTTCTGAGCCATGTTTGTTAGTTCAAACAATAAGACTTTTTTTTCTTTATTGAAGTATACTTAACATATCATGCCTTTACTCCACTTTAAGTGTATAATTAAATGATTTTCAGTGAATATACCGAGGTGTACAGTTAATCACATAAATCAGTGTTAGAGGAATTCCTTTCCCCTATTGAGACCTCTAAGATATGATTTTAATTTTAAAAAAGAACAGCTGCCTATATTGGCCTAAATCAAATTTAGTAGTCAAAAACTAAAGCAACATCTTCAAGAAAAGAAAAGTAAAATTTTGGACAAAAATAGAAACACAAATTCTTAACAGCCTTCTTTGAAAAACAAAACAAAAAATATTGATAAATAGTTAACAAAAAAGCAACTTTATTTTACCCATCTGTTTAGTAAATACAGCAACTGAAATATTTGTAAAGAAGAATGGTGACTAAAAGCCTTACTGCTGCATCATGGATACTATTTATTAATCTATCTTGTGAAGTAAAAGTGACTTTTTAAAATTGAAATATAGACTATTTGTGTTTATTCAGTAATTAATGAGTCATCATTACAGGAAAATGTAGGAAAAGTGATCATTGACATTAATACGTTTCATATGTTTTATTTCCTTTTACAATATCAACATTTTCATGACGCAAAATTAATTAG
>CAUYRT010095397.1:0-23692 GCA_963574885.1 Lepilemur ruficaudatus
ATTTTTAAATGTAACAAGATAAGTCAACTTGAGTGGTAATATATTTTGGGAAATCAGCTCACTATAAATTGTGACTGTAAACATTATACTGTAAATGCTTTGTAGTTTTCCCCCAATAAAAAAGAAAAAAAAAAAAGAAAGAAAATAAAGGTGATGCCTGCACTGGAAAAAAAAAATTTTTTTAAATAAAAAAACTTATAGCATTTTAATAGGTTGGATATTGGAAAGGATTTGTTCTCAAAAATATCACATTTACCATATAAATGTATGCAGCTATTATGTGTCTATAGTCATCAAAAATAAAAAATTTCTTCTATATTTTCTTTAATAAAATCAGAGAGAAACACTTCTGCTATGGTAGAATTATATACCCAGTTGTCAAGAGCTGAGAAGATGGCTCCTGCTAAGTGAACTTTATCAAAATTAATTGAGCAAGATGCACCTACTGATTTGAAAGGCCAGCTGTAATAGCGTATGAAAGAGGGAGAGAGAAGATGTGCTGAGTGTATATGTCACAGGGACTGGGGATATTCAATTAATATTTTCATTTATTAGAAAATATGAAGTAGTTGTTCCTACTGATATTTTAAATGCCAATGATATTAATTCAGAATAATTGCTGTCATTATCTGTACTTTATTTTGCATAGGTAAGCAGGGTGAATTTAGAGACCATAATAATTAAAATGTGAAGTAAAATGACTAAAGAACCAACTATAATAGCTTATAAATCAATATTCAGAATATGGAAATAAATGATTTATATAATAAGAATATATATAATAAAGATGATAAGATATTTTAAATATGACAATTTAATGAATAGGGAGAATAAAACAAAACATTCTCATACAGCTTTTTATCAAATGTGATAAGGCAGGAAGTGCTTGACATAGGTAGGATGTTTAATAAATATTTGTTAAATGAATGAGTGAACAAAAGACTCTCTGTCACGGGTCTAAAATATCTATAAAGAGTTTAATTTTAAAAAAACTATAAATACTTAAAAGAAAATAGTTGAAAATATCCTTATAGTTATGAAGCATCGATGCTGTGATGAATTAGCTGTTTATTCCTGCAGAGTAATGTCTATATTTTTGTTAATTCTTCCCTAAATAGTGTTGGTCTAAATCGAAAATGTTACTAGTATACCTTCTTTTTTCTTTTTATATACTTTTTATGATAGGTATATTTATACATAGTTATATATATAGATATATATGTGTGTGTGTATATATATACACACGTACATACTTCCTAGGAGAAAAGGAATGGGGATAAAAGAGAGAAGAAATATTCAGAGAGATACCATATGTTATAGTGTCTACTAAATTTTAGTCTCATTAATTTTTTTCTCCCTAGAGGTAATCACATTTTTTTTTTGATATTTACATATAAATTAATGAATCCATAAATGAAAGAGACAAAATCTCCATTATGTACAAAATATAAATTCAGGTATGTTACACTATAAATATTTACATTTTAAAAATGCAGAGTGAAAATGTAACTTCTGTCAAACACCTAAGAAAATATTAACATCCCTCTGGTCTTCTATCTTGATTCATTTGAGTCTTCTACCTTGACCCAAGGTACAGAAAGCAATAAAAACCTCCCTGCAGTTCTGATACTGTTGTTTTAGCTTATCTCATCAGATCTGGAAGTTTGCATATTATCACCAGAACAGTGGGAAATAGTTATAGCATTAACGATGGAAGGAGGAAAAGATTCAATAAAAATTAGTTTATTAAGCTCAGATTCATGGTGACCAGAGTAAAAAGCAGGTTCCACTGTACTCTGAAGTCTTCCTTTGGCAATTTTTCAGTCAAGTACATAGGAATTTATTCTGGTTATAACTAGTGGTATATTTGCCTGAGCAGATCAAGGCATCACTACAAATGACACAATAGCTGTGAAATGGACTTGTAATATGGCTCAATTAATTGCATGCACACACACGCAAACATATACGCTCTCATTGCCTTAAACTATACTATTAAATTAACAAACTATTCTATTAATACAATGCATTATTTCCAAAGACTTGTAATACATGGATTTTTTAGGAAGCTCCCATCTCCACTTCTAGATAAGAAAGTTTACTAAATGATCAGTAATGCTCTTTTCACACATGAAGATCAAATTTTGTTTCTATATCAAAACATTAGGATAGAAGTAACCAAAAGTTTCTAGTCATAGACAAGATACATTCTGGGGTTAGAGAAGACCCCAAACCATTGTTGCTCTTTGGAGTTCTCTGACCTACACACTCCCAGTTATGCTACTGAACTACATCACCTAGACTCCTTAGCCCCTCTCAGATTCCCCTCTTCCTTAGGAGTTTCCTTGCCCTCTTTGCTATGCAGGTTCTGGCCCTGCACTCCTGTCTCTGAGAGGTCTCCTCATGAGTACGCCCCTCCCATGTAATCCTAACCCAACACAAATAAAATGGCACCTCATTCCTTCATCAGCCCTGAAGTCCTCGTACTCATTGAACCTGTTCAAGTTTTAAAGGTATTGAATAAATTTTAAATATAATTTTAAAGATATCATATCATAAGATACTGCTACAAAATTATTTTAATGAATAAAAGAATAGAAATGTAAAAAATAAACAGTATTAATGAACGCTCGAAGTAACAAGAACTCTCATACATAACTAGTGAGAGGTATTAATACAGTATAGCCACTCTGGAAAATAGTCTGATGATTTCTTATAAAGTTAAACATATACTTATCATATTACCTAGAAATGCCACCCTTGGGTATTTACCATGGAGAATGACAACCTATTACTCCAGAGAATGAAACACAAATCCTATAGATGAATGCTTATAGTACCTTTATTTATAACCTTTAAAATGGAAATAACTCAAATGTCCTTAAATGAGTGGGCATCTCATTTCGATCATCTTATAACAAATTTTGGAAGAACTGTATAATGGGATACTACTCAGAAATGAAAAGGCATGAAATATAATACAAAAAACACTTGTATGAATCTTAAAGATATTATGCTGCATGAAAGAACCCAGTGATACTTTTATATGATGTTCTTGGAAAGACAAAATATAATGACAAAAAAAGATCCATGGTTGCAGGGGTTAGGGTGGGGAGACTGTGACTACAAAGCGATAGCATGAAGGAGCTTTTGGAATAATGGAATGGTTCTCTATCCTAATTGTAATGGCGATTACACAAATCTCTATGTGCAAAAATTCACAGAACTGTAAACACACAAGCAAAATCAATTTTGGCTGTGAGACTTCAAAAAAGTAAAAAGTTCTTGAATGGAATAATAATATAGAGTATCATTAAAATTATATTTTAAACATTTTCTCTCCTTGAATTATTTCTCTGCTACAACACAGAAGAAACTTCTATGCAATTCAACTATTGAAATATCCCACTATCACTGTCACAGTGTTTTGATCTCACACCATGACTCCTCAATTTTGCAGCAGCTTTAATGTTTATAATTTCATGGAGTATTTCATGAAATTTAAAACTAGTTATTATTTCACAATAGATATTTAAATTGTGAGTTGTCTTACATTTTAAATATGTATGCTTTTTATGATTCTTAATATGTATTGCCAGTATATCAAAATTTTAACATATAAACACTTTTCAGTCTCATTATATTTAGTTATTTTCACTGAAAATTGTTTACTATGATTCAATAATCAAGCTATTCCTCTTTTTTACAAATATTCAAAATGATATTATTTCACGGAGAATCTCTTTTCTCACCCGAATGACTAGAGAAGACCATTAACTGGTTTTCCTGCTTCTATTTCTGCTCTCACCCCTGCTGCATTTCATGCTCACCAGAGCAGCCAGAATGATCATTTTCAAACATGTCAGACCATGTTACTCCTCTGATCAAAACTCTGCAGTGCAATTGTGAACTGTGCTGCTAAAAACATTGTACCTAATGGGTACAATGAACACGAACTGGGTGAAGAGCACATTTATAATAACTTTGACTCAAAATATACAAAAGCAAAATATGTAATCAAAATGTGTGTACCCCTGTAATATTCTGAAAAAAAAAATCTCTGCAGTGGCTCCTAACTTAAAGGTCAAAATTAATGTGTCTCAAGTGGTTTTGGAGGATCTGAATCTTACTTGCTCTTCTGACATCATCTCTTATTACACCCACGCTTCTAATTGCACCCCAGATGCACTCCTATCTTAGGGACATTGCACTAACTGTTTCTTTTGTCTACAACTTTCTTCGGCAAACAAATGCCATGGCTAGTTGCCTTACATCCTCAGATGTTTGGTCAAATATCACTTTCTCAATGAAGTCTCTCTCAATCACCTTTTATAAAATTAGTATACCCACTCCCTCAGCATTTGCTGATCTCACACTGCTTTATTTTCCATTTTTATTCACCTGTCATCTATTAAATACAATTATTTACATGTTATTTATTTTATTTATTGTTTTTGTCTCTATTCATAGAGTGTAATCTCTATGACAGCAGAGATATTTATCCATTTTTCCAAGTGACTATTACAGTGCCTGACACATAGAAGGTACTCAATAAATATTTGTTCAATGAAGGAGAAGAACGGATGAATTAATTTGTACATGAAGTATTTTCTTCATACATATAAATTACAATAATCTATGATCAAATATTGGGTGATATCATTATAAAAAGATAAAAATAATTTGCCTCCTTAAAATATTTGTCAGGGAAAAAGCCACTGAGTTAAAAATAAAACAAAATAATAATATAAAGGACCACTCAGTCTTAAATATTTGAGATATAGTTCAACTAACCTCTTAACTGTATAATTATAATGTTTAAAGCTTTAACTCCATATGACCATGTGAATTGCTTCTTTTATCTTTATCCTAGAAGAAAATCTACCTATTTGTTTTCCAATTTCAATTATATTTTCAATTTTCTTCTAGCTTATTATATTCCCATAAAAGGGTGTGAATTATCATGTAATCTAGTCTTACATGACATTCCAGCCCCCAAATGATGCACAGATCATTCAAAAGTGCATACATTCATGCATTTTAATTGCAATTTCATACATACAACCAAGGACACTGGAGGCACAGGAGATAAGAAGCCAAGAAGATTTTTTGATACAACCTGTTGGATTAGATAAACAGCAACACAAGGTAGATATTTTTTTTTAATATTTATCTTGGCTGTACCATTAGGTTAGTTAAATTTTATTGGCTACAAAATAGCAAATTATATTGTCTGACTTAAAGGATGTCCTAGTTTCCAAAACTATGTCAAATATATTTGTGGAAATTGAAAATAAGACTAAATCTGTAACACAACTAGATGCCAAAGCTGAATTTCTACCAACGGCAAAGTTAATATAACCAGGATAAAAACAATTTTTTTCTCATATCATCTAAAACAAGGTAGGAAGTGACATCATTTGTCTTCTGATTTTTGCTTCTAAAATTGCAACCTGAAGGCTATACTACACGTTGCTATGTATTAAATCGTTAAATATGAAATGACTGATTTTGAATCAAAAGTGTAGTTTATTATATCTCAAACAAGAAGCAGTACACTTAATCAAAGTATGCTCCTAAACTATCGACACGGTTTTGCCATTTTAACAGTAGCTTGTTAATGACAGCAGCAAAGAAGCCTGGAGAATGAATGGCAATGAAATGGAGAAAGGCGTTTTCCACAACTTGTTGAGATTGGAATATTTTTCCTTGCAAGAAGAAGTCCAAGCCTGGAATTAGTGGTAGTCAGTTGGTGCAAGGTCTGGTGAATATGGTAGATGACAGAGAGTTTCCAAGTTCAGGCTCTGTAGTTTGAGCAGGGTTGTTTGTGCAACATGTGGTCAAGCATTATCTTGCAAGAGGATTGGCCTGTCTCTACTGACCAATCTCGGCTTCTTAATGGCAAGCATCCTAATCATTTTGTTCAATTGGTTGCAGTAGACATCAGTGTAAATGATTAAACAGGGTTTCATGAAGCTACAGTGGATAATACCGGTCCTGGACCACCAAACAGACACCATTAGTTTTTTTTTAATGGACATTCAGTTTGGGCCTGTGTTTTGGCACTTCATCTTTATCCAACCATTGTGCTGAATGCTTGTGATTGTCAAAAATTATCCATTTTTCATCACATATAATAATACTGTGTAGAAATTGTTTGCCATCATACTGTGACAGCAAAGAAAGGCAAGCTTTGAGATGCTGTCTCTTCTGATGCTTGTTTAATTTCTGCAAAACCTATCTATCCAGATTCTTTACCATGCTGATTTGTTTCAAATGGTCCAATACTGTTGGAATAGTAACGTCAAACCTTGCTATTAATTCACACGTAGGTTGAAATGGATTCGCTTCCACTACAGTTTTCAGGTCATCATTATCCACCTTGGTCTCAGATTGCCTACATGGCTCATTTTCAAGATTTCTCAAACCACTGGCATACTGTGCATTCATTAGCCACATCTTTCCCAAACATTCCATTGCTATTTTGAGCTGCCTGCGCTGCATTGGTTCCATGACGGAATTCATATTCGAAAATAACACAAAGTTTTGGCTTATCCATGGCTTTACAAAAATGACTCTAAAATTTGAAAGATGATCACAAGACAAATGTTCATTTGAAAGACCTTCACAATAAAAATAAAACTAGAAGTGTCAAAGTGAAATGTCAGAGATATCGACTGTCAAATTAGTACTTAAGGAAATGGGACATTTCATACTTAATAACCTAGTACTAGCCAGGAGCCCAATCTCTGTTTGACCACCTCCTCTCCCCAGTCTTTTTGCATCTATTCAGAAACAGCAACACTACAAGACTCTATGTGAGTATACAAAAGTAGTCTGAAAACTAGAGTTTTTCATGCACTTACTGATTCAGGGTGTGAAAGTAAGATCAATTGGCAAAAGCAGCAGAATCCACCACAGCAGAGTAGAGTGCCTATAGATGTCTAACCCAAACCACTGACTAGGTTGAAAACTTACCTTGTATTTCCAGTATGGGCTGAAGAAATTTATTTGACCAACACCCAAGTAAAGAGGGAAATTGGCTAAAATAATCTACATGATCTGATTATTAGAAATTTCTGAATTGGGGGTAGCTTCTGTTGCTTTAAGTAAAGTTGAAGAAAATAACAGCAATAATTTATAAATAATTGCTGAAAAATAGAGAAAAGAACTATTGTCCTGAATACTGAGCTAAAATACATAACTTAGAAAATAATATACTACATTAATAATAACCTCTTGTCATATTCAAGAACATAGACAACATCAATGAAATGGAAAAAAACAATACCAATATTTAAAAAACCCTGAGATAAAAAGCTAGCAGAATGGAATAAAAAGGAAGGGAAATAATTCAGAATTCATGGACATAAAAACTAGAATTAAATTTGCTTCAGAATTAGAGAAAAACATAATTAACATTGAAAATATATATTTTTAAAGGCAAACTGGGGGAACTTTCTAATAACAAAAAAATCATATAACTTTGAGAAAGAAGAAATGTAATGGGACAGATAATTATCAAAACAATTTAAAAATTACTTGCACTCCCCTCAAAAAATGAGATGCATGATAGCCATAACAAACTTTAATAATTCTCCTAGATCATTATAATATTATAATGTATATAAGACCAAAAATTGGGACTAAGAAAGGGAGCTGAGGTAAAAGAGGTAACAAATATAAGTTAAATGTTTTACTGAAGAATTTTTAAAATATTGTTTTTATCAAGGAAGTCAATAAAAAGTGATTTCATTGTTGACACTTAGAAATAAATATAGCTTAAATAATGCATTTGAAAAAACAAAGAAACTAATGGTGAAATTAAGTATGGGATGACTTTTGAAAAACCTAATCCAGATAACCAACAACAACAAAAAAAAGCCAAAACAAAGAAACAAACAAAAAGAGAACTTAAATACAAAAAAGAAAACGAAAATAGAGTTAAGATCCAGAATGTAAAATATAACAATAATGTAAAGGAGTTGAATGAAAATAAAACCCTAGCAATAAAACATAATATATACCATTTCTGAGGAACAAATTCATTCAGAATAGTAAAAAATACGAAAAAAAGTGTTGGACAATGCAAACATTATATAAAATGAATTTTAAATTAATTCCCTTTAATATCAGGAACATAGTTAAAATTCTATTGCCACAACTAGTTATTATTGTCCTAGAGGTCTTGGTCAATAAAAAATAAATAAATGAAAGAAAATAAGAGATATGTAGGGATTGGAGAGATTTGGGTGCTGATCAATGAAAAGGATACAACCACAAGAGTCAATAACACCCAGCAAACTTTATTGAGCAGGTCTTGGACAGGGTTGCCTGAGAGGAGGACTCCCTCGTAGCATGAGACCATCCCGAGACTTGTGGCGAGGAGGCCACCATCCAGAAGGGGGAAGCCCAAGTAAACTCATGGAGAAGAGAGGAATCAGAGAGGAGACTTAACACATCTAAGTGATAACGCATTGGTGCCATTGGGAGTCTCTGTGTCAGAGAGCTCTTAAGGGCAATAGCAGTGTTGGGTTTACCATCAGGATTCTCTATTTCAGCAATGCCCAGCACATGCCATGTGTAGTTTCACAGGTTACACAAAGCAGGTAGGCTCTAAATAGCTAAAAAAAAAAAAAAAAAAAATTTTGTCTGGACTAATTTAAAAATACTTGTATATGTAAAAATTTTAGTTTGGTACCAGCTGGCTTTTGAGCTAACAGATCTCAGCCTGCAGTGAGGAAATAAGCAGTGTAGGGGCCAATACACAGAGGCCAGCTTTGCCTCGCTTCTATAAGATAGAAGAATCGAAAGGAGAGTTAGTTATTTTAATTGTATGCAGAGAAATTGGATTACCTAGTAAGCAGATGTGCAGAATGAACAGATACAATACTAAATTAATACAAAGAGTTCCACAAAGTTGCAGGATACAAAAGATTGATGCACAACATTCAATGCCATTTCCTTACAAAAACTACTAACAGTTATAAAATATAATCAGAAATAAGACGTTATTCACTAGAATAACAAAACTATGGTAGACATGACTCTTTAAACACACACACACACACACACACACACACGTGACCCTAAAGAGGCAAACCATCATAAAGATTTTAAAATTTAATAAATGAAGTGATATTCCTCTTTATCAGATATCGTGAATTAATAGCATGTCTGTTCTCTCCAAATTATTCTTTTAATTTAAGCAGCATGAAATTACAAATTTTGTGAAACTCAATAAAATTATTGTAAAATACACAGTGAGGTAAAATAAATCACAAATGGGTAAGCTAGCATTAGAAAAAATAATAAATTATGGGGATAATTGTCTAGACAGAATTAAAATAGACAACAAAACTATATTAATAATTTTGATCATGAATTATGAATTATTTTTCAATGAAAAATACCTAAATTTTAATATATTTAGAGATATAACTCTAATGTCTATGAGTTGGAAGGGCTTAGTGACTACCATATAAACATTACCCTTGAAAATAAACAACTATTTAATATTTCCGCATATGTATGTCCCTTTCAATAAATGAGACATACTAAAAAATTCATTGTTTATCTTAAAGTTCAAATTTAACTGATTTTTCTATTTTTATTTGCTAATTCTAGCAACACTATGAGCCCATAAGCTCTGCTAAACATTTTATTGCATACAGTATGATAACCACCAATTTTTTGATCTCTCAAGTAAAAACTACAATAATAGCTCTAATATTATGAGTAGTTCAGACACACAAAGCTTAAGAAAGGATTTTTATTTCCATGGAATTCTTTCAGTTATATTTTGAGTGTTCATTAAAAAATATTACCAATCTGGTAGATGTACATAGATATGTATTTCTTTTCTATTGAATTTCTCAAGGACATAATATCTCCATGTATCCTGTTTTCAAATATTTTAGGCCAGTGAATCTAAAAATAGAGCTCAAAGTATGAAAGATAATATATACACTTGCAAATTTATCAGACTCATATAAACTTCCTGGGAAATTACATGTCATTCTCTTTTTAAAATTATTCTCTTTATTTTTTATTTCCTTAAAATGTTAAATTTCTATTTTTCAAAGAGGAGGGGAGACACTTTGCCACTAATACCTGTAAATACCTTTTAGCATAGAAAGAAAAAAATTAGTAAAAAAAATGCCAGAATGCCAAAGGAATTGAAACTTCAACAAATCTCTCAATATCCTCAAAGAACTTTCTTCCTCAGCTATACATAGGCATCTCTTTTGCCAAGCATCTGTTGAGGAAATGATGTAAGTAAATTTCCAAAGATTTTAAGTCCTTAGCTTTATCCTAAGTTTAGAAATTGCCAGATTGCACTATGACTTAAAAGCATATCAAAGAAAAATGCACAAGCTTCCTCCACATGGCATTTTAAAATTTATTTATGGATTTTAAAAATTGTAAGTATTAGAAATTAGATATAAAATAACACTTTCTCAGGAAATGGGTGTTTCTAGAAGACTTAATGGTGATGCCATCTTCCTTAAAAAGTACCTGCTCTGAAGGAGCAATAGCAAGCAACAGATATACTGTTTGTTGGTCTAGGCCAGAAACTGATATACTACCTCCAACTGAGATTCGAGAAGGATAAATATCTGCTCATGTTATTAATCTTTAAAAGTCTTCCTTGTACCACTATTAAACTGTGGACTTTAGAAATCTTTAAATTTATTAAAGCTTTCTGAGCTTTCTTTTCTATACTGGATATAACAGGAAATAAAGTGGAAGTTACTATTTGGTATTGTTTGGGGGATTATATGTAAATAGTGCATAGATACAGTAACCACAGTGCCCAACATGTAGTAAGTATTTAATAAATAGTAGCTGTTATTACCATTATTATTATTGTTTAATATATTAGATTGGTTTAAAAATTTATGCAGCTAAACAGCCTTGATACAATCTGACCATTTGAATATACATCCTAATATTTTTGCATTAAAAATATTCATTTATCAATAATACAATAAACCTCATTAACTATAGTCACCATGCTGTACAGCAGATCTCTGATTTAGATATTATTATTATTTTTTTAAAAACTACTTTATTGAAGTATAATTTAAATACCATGCAATTAATCCATTTTAAGTGTACAATTAAATGATTATTAGTAAATTTACCAAGTTGTACAGCTATTCACAGAAATCAGTTTTAGAACATTTCTTTCCCCTTATTGAGACCCCTAATTCCCATCCCCAACTACATTTCAAGCATGTGCCTCCCTCCCACAATGCTCACCGCATCCCTCAGATATGAAAAGGATGGCATAGAAAGTTTACAGGATCTAAAAATAAAATGCAGATGAATGAAGATGCATGTTGGAAATGTAGCTGTAAATTGAATTAGGAGAAGTAGGTAAGATGAGTGGCTTTCAGGTCTTGAACAACCTGCTTAGAATATCTCAACCAGCTCTTCACTAACTCCTGCTTTAATATCATTGTAAATTACATTGAAGCCTGCTATGATTCAGAAAGACATTTACTACAAAACTGAGAAGTTCAAGAAATGGTCCTCTTGTCTCTGCAGCTAGAGCAATTATAAAAGAAAATATTCTTTATTATAAAATAAATTCTATGGAAAAAAAAGTAATTTTTTCTCTACTTTGAATTACAGAGATTTTTTAACTCTTGCTAACAATGGAAATCATGTGATTATATGAATTACTATTCAATTTCTAAATAAATATTTTAGGATATTTGAACCTCAAAATAGAGTAGTATTTCCATATTAAAGTCTATATTTCATAAATTTTTCCACAACATTTTAAATGAAATATAATCAGAAACAAAATGTAAGACCTAAATGGGAGAAGAGATTTAGTTGGATTGTGCTATGTTTTATGTGTTAATCTCATCTATCTATAGTTTAAGTATAGATGATTACATTTATTCGCCATATATCTCACCTTAATTTGCATTATCTAATTACTACATAAATAGTACATTCTTTGGAAACAACCTAACATGATATTGGCAGTTTCCGTGAACTTTGAAGATACTCATGAGACACATTGGAATATATCTTTGTTTAATTATTTCTCAAAAACCAAATCCCAGCATGGAAATATCCTTACAAAGAAATGTATATTAATATGGAAAGAAAATATAATTTTTTAAAAATTGTTTCTAAATCTGAATGCAACCTAGGTCTAGTAAACATAACCATCCTGGAAGAATATAGACATGTTTGGCAGATCCACATTTTCTTTTTAAAGACAGTGTGTCAGGATGATCACAAAAGGAGAGATACTTTATAAATATTTTGCAAATTATATTTTCTATATCTAAGAAGAACAAGTGCTATCATTAAAATTGCAGAAAAGTATATTCTCATGGGAAAGTTTGTGGAACACACTTTCACTCAAAAATTTTTGAGTATAAGCACTTACAAAGTTGATGAGCTTTTAAATAATTGCCTTAAATGTTTTGAACACCTCATTGATCATGATCATTCATAAATAATCTGAAATTTACTAGAGTACATAACTCAATCTGGTATTACATAAATGGAAATATAAATTTCACTATTTATAGAAAATGTGATTTTAGTTACAGAAAAAATTTACAGATGTGGTGCAGTTCAAATGAGAGGAAGTCAAACAACTAAACAACTTATTTTATTGTGTTTGATAGTAATCACTCCATCTCATTAACTAATTCATTTATTTAGGAATTTTTTATTAAAACTTATTATTTTTCATACTGTAAACATTGTCTTTATAAAATGTTGTCTCTCCTAAAATTTATAGTTTTTTGTTAATGTGTTTTGATTTGACATTTTCTCTCTTCTGTGCTTAAAAATCTAAGTAAATTTCCCTGAGTCCAAACTCCTAATGTCCCTAGGTTATGTTTTGATAAGCAATGGCAAGAGTTTAATCTAATAAAACAATTTGCCCTCAGGGGTAGTCTACTTTCATCTTGTAATATAATGGAAGTAAGTCCATTCTCCACAAAAATTTTTAAAATATCAAAAAATAAATGCAATTGTGCTAAATGTCTATACACATATTAGGCTCTCAGTAAGGAAAGTAATTCAGGTCAGAATGCTATCACTGTAAACGGACAAATAAAAACGAATAAAACTAGAGGGAGGGAAGTGAGAAATGACATGGTTAAAGATAAGTTGATAAATAATAGGTAGAGGTTGATGGATATTGTTCTTGATATGTCCTTTCTGTGTAAGAGATAAAAATTATCTCCTGCATGGAGATGGGGCTCAACCAGCTTTAGGAAAGATAGAGTGAACAAAAAACAAAAACAAAAAAAATGTTTGAGATTTTGGGAAAAAAGTAATAGACAAAGAGGTTCTTGTTTAAATACAAAAAAGATGACAAATATGTATTATATTGATGGTACTTCTGAGTCTAGGCAATGTATTTTTAAAGCTTTACAAAATGTTAATATTTCCCCTACCAGTGGTCAGTAACCTTGGAAATGAGTAGAAAAAACATATGATCTATCTAATCCAAACATAACCAGATACATCATAGGGTATGATGGAAGTATGACACATGGGTTTTGATTAGTCATGGAAGAATAAAAATTTATGCAAGAGGAAACTAACAATTATTAATCTAATGCCTTATAGATGCTAGGAACAATATTTGCATTTTAGATACAAGCTATAACTAAACTTTAATATAATGCTCTTCTTGTATTTTAGAATGATTATAGGGTTATTGGTATTTTTGTGGATGAGTTGCTACACTAGAGTACTGGTGATATTCCTTGTAGTCAAAGAGGTCAAAAACTTTGAAGTAAGATTTTAAAATAGTGAGGACATAATTTGCATTGAAAAGAAAGACTATCAAGTAGATCAATCCATCAATTAATGACAAGGAGCCAAGAAGACAGTGAATGACAAGCTAAAAGTAGTAGCAAATCTGACACAAGGTGATGTGGCACTCAGAGAAGGATATTTTGAGTGATATGGCAAAAGCAATAGATTCATAAAAGCAATTATTGGCTTAGAGGAAGTAGTAAATGACCCCCATGGTGCATGTTGCATGGTAGAATGCAGAGATATTGCTGTAGTAAGCTGCAGAAAAAGAAAAAGGCTGACAGTTCACTCAGGTTTCACAGTGTGAAAGAGACAAAAGAAAGTCTTCTGTGGTATACTGTCAAAAATGGCTGCAATGGTATTTCCAACTGAACTTGGGCTTTCAGAACATTCCCCCATATCTTCAAGCTGAATGGGTTTTTGAAACATCCTCAATAAATAGAATGTAGAGAGAATGATACTGTGTGAATTCTGAAAATAAGTCATAATAGTTGATACAGCTCATTCTATCTTGGGAAGCTTGTTGTAGAATCTTGGTACCACATCGCGAGGAAGTCAGTGCCATGCAGAGAGGGCAAGGGCACGTCTTCCAACCAATAGCAACAGCTAACATGTAAGCCAACAGCCAGCATCAACTACCAGGTTTATGAGTAAGCAATTTTCAGATAATTCTAGCAACCAGCCTTTGAAATACCCTCAGTGACAATGAACACAATGAACAGAGCAAAATCAAAATAAGATTGCTGATTCATGAATTCTTCTCATTGTTTTAAGCCACTAAGTTCAGTAATGGTTTATTATACACAAATAGATGACCAGTTAAAACTCTATGAAATAGTTGAAGATATGGGAGCATAAGAATTAACAGTGCTGAAAGAGTTGGAAGTGAACAGTAAAGGAGGAAAAATTAAGAGAGAGATGAAAGCTACTAAGGATACTGAAAACAGAGAGACTTGCATTTTGGCTCAGGATGAGAACATAGAGAAAAAGCACATAGAAAAATATATACTTGCAATTACGGACTAAAAGACCCAGAGGTTTCCGCTTTTGATAAAAGTCAGATATATCAGACAGAAATGTTTTATCAGCATTCAAATAAATGTTACTGAGAAAGTGACAGCGTCTATTTTGGAAGAAGTAACCACATTCTAGTCAGACTGTCCAACTAAGGGTCTGATATATATTAGACACTTATTTGTTCCTGTATTCCTTTCCTCATAGGATAATTGTAAGCATCGAATGCCATCTTCATATGAAAATACTGTTCAAACTTCAAAACACTAAAAATACCTAAATAGGAGTTTTTGGTTTTTGGTCACAAAAACAAACTACTAGCAGATAATATTTAAAAATCTATCTCCTTCCAGTTAGCCAATGATAGTCTATTTAATCTTTCTGCCATTGGTCTTTACATATACTCAATGGAACAATGACTTTGTTCATTAAAAATACTTCATAATTCTAAAACTGAGAACTCAAGATTATAGGGCTAAACTTATATATAATGCTATACTAACAAAATTCTGTGGGATCAAAGATGTTTATTTGAAAATAATTTTACATTCAGTTAATGATAAGTGGCCAAATAATGAATTTCCTGTGAACAAATTCTGAAAAGGATAAGAAGGTAATATTTTAAAATTAACACCATCTTAGATTTGATCGCAAATTTATTGATCTGTGACAATGTCTTTTAATCTCTGAAATAAAGTTATCTGACATATGTTCTTACCTAAAAGTATATATTCATTTTATAAATTTCCCTACCCTCATACACAAGTACTTCCCCCACCTATCTTCTCTTCATGGAGTAATTTAATTTACGCAATTGTTTTGTCCTAGACTCAGAAAATACAAATAATTAAGGAGTATCATAAAACTGATTACATGATTTCAGTAAGATAAGTGATGTTTATTCTGTAGTTCTCACTGTATGAAATGAAATTCTTCATTATACAAGTACAACACCTATTGAGATTGATTAAGCAAAAATTTTGGGGGGAGAAAATATGAGGATTACTATTTTATGAAGGCAATCACTTGCCAACAAGAAGATATGATGAGATTAGAGAAATTTCAGGTTTTGCAACCTTGCCTCTGAAGTGAACCCTCAGGCCTTAAACACCAAAGAGTGGGCTCATCTGCCATGATGCATGCTATTTGTTTTAGAAAATAGAATACACCTTTCTAGGAAAGGTGCTCCTTGAAAGGTCTAATATCAAGTACTTCCTGTCATCAAAGTTGATCTGCCACAGATAGGTAGACAAACAAATGTCAATAGAATAAAATCTAAAGCATAAATGATAGAAAAAGAAATTATTTTTTTGCTAAACTTAACTAATGTCTCATTAAAATGTACATCTTAATATACTATCTCAGATTATTTTTAAGATTGCTTTTAAGCTTGATGGAAAGTTCCCCTGAATTATGGCATAATTTGAATTCAAACTGTACTAATCATTTGCAAGTATTTATCCTGAATCCAGAAATACTCACTATCACAAGCCATTTGTAAAACTACTTTGGAACCTTTACAATATGAAGTTAATTGGATTATTAAGATAAGCTTGCCCACGATGAAGTACGTTGTAAAAATTTGAAATTTTTGATCATGCTAATCAAATCAGTATACTAAAGAAATCAGGTATGATCATATCTACTGAAAGGGGTATGATATTTTAGTAATTATTTATTACATTATAGTTTTATAACTAGCATGTGAAACTGTAATATAATTTAGTGCCACAGACAAAATATAATAATAAAGCTACCTAAGGGATAAAGATAAAACACTTTTTGAATTCAACTTTTTAGATTTTTATTTTCAAGTTTTGTACCAAATAAAAGTTGAAGCCATATGTTCAAAAATGTTCCTGTATCTAAAAAATAAGCTCATGGCATTTCTCCATAAAATACATTTCAAAGTCCCAAGATGGAGTAATTAGAGAGATGTTTCTGCATGGAATTCTATAAATTGTCACACCTGTTTAGTTGAACAAAGAATGGAAATATGCAGACTTCAACAGAATTCAAGAATTCATTGAAAGGCTTACACTCTACCAACAGAAATTACTCAACATAGGAAAGACATCAGTCATTTTCAGGCTGTCGTCAGATGATTTTTAAATGGTTGAAACTGACAAATTAAAAGTGGAAAATTATCACAATTATATAAGCAGTATCACTGCGATGTATAGAACATCTGTCACCAATGATAGCAAATTCAACATTCTACAAGAGGAGCAATTGATGCATTCAATATTACAAGGCTAAAAGTAGTCATCACACATTTTTCGCTTTTAAAACAAAGAAGGCAATCATGTAATTTTGAGTTAGTATAAAAATTGAACACACTCTGTGTCAAAAAGAAAAAAAAAAGCAGGTATCATAGTTTCCATATGGCCATTTGTAGCAAGACCAGGTATTTCACTTTTAAGAGATGGAATATTTCTTTCAGCATTTCTTCCAATGCCCTAACAAAACATGGAGAGAAAGTAGTATTTTTTTTCTACATATAGCAATAAGAGTGTACAATACTCAAATATAATCCTGTGATTCCTGATTTAAAAAATCACTTTTTACCTATTCTCAAGTACATCTGTCAGAAGAGAATCATAACACTTTGAAATTCCTTCAAGATTAAGAACATCCCCACTATCTCTTATTCTCTTCATTATTAAACATTTATTCAATACCGTATATGTGCTGTAAGACAGGGCTGTAAATTTAAACAGACCACAGGTCTTGCTGTCAAGGACTTTGTAAATCAGTAGGAGGAATAAAGAAAGTGGAATTTGGAGAAGTAAAAGAAAGGAAGGGTGACTTCATTCTAGAAAAATGAAAATATAAAATATGAGCATCAGCAGAGAAAATGTAAATGTGTATAACTTGTTCCTAACACAACCATTAGAAAGATTTGTTCAGAGCTGGTGACTGATTTAGAAAAATACTGGGAAATATTCATATATAGAAGTCAGTAACATAAATACCTGAATGCCAGAAAAAATTTAAAAAAAGGATCCCGGATTTGACCGTAAAAGCAAAATGGAGGAAAATAAGATTGAATTAGATGTTAATGACAAATAACAAAAGTAGGAACAGCTAAAATTAATTGAATGCTTGCTATATGTCAGTCACTGTACCAAGTAGTTTACATGGATTGTCTCATTTAATCCTCAGCAAAATCCATGAAATGAGTATTGATAACTCTCACAAATTTACAGATCAGGAAATTAAAGTTTAGAGAGTTTAAATAATATTCTACAGGTCAGAAAGCCAGGGAGTTGTGGAGATGATCTTAGAATACAAGTCTGCCTAACTCCAAAGGCAGAGTTATTGACAATGTCTATGCTGTATTTCCTACCTCATTCATTCCACAAAGCAAGCAAACAAGCAGAGAATGTGTGCTTTATTTATTTCATATTGTAGATAAAGTAAATTAAAGATTACAGGACTCAAATGTGCATACAAATGCTATAGAATCTTATAACAAAATTCAAATAACTCTCAAGTCCATCTTCTTTCCATTGTATAACATGAGCAAAAAGAAAGCAATTAGAATCTTTTCAGAAAAAAAGTAACTTTTAAAAATGTATATTTGGAAAATTAAGCTGGTAGTACTGCTTGAAATTATTTGGGGGAGACATAATATATTTATCATAGCTACCCAATTCTCTTTCCCCTACGTTCATCCTCTTGACAGTGCTCCATTTACTGAACCAGCCTTATTTATGGTTGCGAATTTTCTTTTAAAATAGTTACCATAATAAAGTGAAGTCAGGACCACTTTGCAAGAAATTGATCTTTATGTGTGATTATACATACTTGACTTTAGTTTCAATATCCAAAATTACATGTTTGTACTTGGAGGGCTCTGTATAGAATCAATGAAGAGTTGCTTGTTTCAATGAAAACAAAAAAAACGTTCTGAAGATTAAAAAGGGAGAGAGAGAGAGAAAGATCACATTTTCATTTGTGATTGTGCTAGTGACATTGTAGCTTTTTTAAGATGAATTATCTCACAGAAAATTATAAAAGCTCTGAATGAAACTACACAAACAAAAACCTGTACAAACTCCTGGAAGAATGAAGAAAACCAGGCAGAAATAGAAAGCATGAGCAAACAAAAAAAATTATTTGGAGAAATGACCTAATAGAGAGAGGGAGACAAATGATTGAACTAAAATGAATACAGCATCAGTGATTAGTAGAATACTGATTCTACCTTAAATGTAATTATAGACGCAAAGTAGAGAAATCTTTTGGCAGTAAAAATTATATTAATAGTAATGATCTAAAACTTCTCAAATATTGTGAAAACATTACCTTACAAATTTAAGTAGCACAGTAATCTCTAAGTAGGACAAATTCAAAGAAAATCACTGCTAGGCTGAATATAATCAATATTCAAAATATAAATTGTATAAATCAGCTAGAGAAAAAAGATATATCCATAAAGAATATTAATGTAAATGATACCTGACAATTTATGAGGAAAAATTGAAGGCCAGAAAACTATGTATCAAGTCAATGAATTGTGTTCATTTCACTGTTCATTGTGAAAGCCAGAAAACATGTGTAAATTAAACCCAAAGTAGAGACAATAGAATAATAAAAAGAAGAGTGAAAAAGAAACAATAAAGAAAATTAGCAAGGCCAAAGCTTGTTATATTAAAAAGATCAACAACATCAATGAAATCCTAATAAAATTGATCAAAGAAAAAAAGACAAAACGAATTAATCAATATCCCAAATGAAAAATTGGATATTACTTTTGATCCTGCAGATTTTAAAAAAGTAATGAGAATATTTTGAACATTGTGCCAAAAACTCAACAGGAAATATGCAAGTAGAAAACGTTCTTGAAAATCATAATTTCTGAAATCTGACAAGAATCAGAAAATATGAATATCTCTATAATTTGTTAAAGTTATTGAATTTTATCAAAAATCTTTCAATAAATATATTCCAGGTCAACTGATCTCACTAATGAATGGTTTCAAACATTTATACAAGAAAATGCTTACACAATCTATTTCAAAATGTAGAATCCAGCCTAACAATTATACCTCCACCTGAAAAAATTCCTAAAAATTATAGATCAATATGCCACATGAATATAGATGAAAAATTCTTAACAAAATATTAAAAAAAACATAGATGCATATAAAAGTCAAAATTTATCATGTCCAATTGAACTCTATCTCAAGAATATAAGGTTGGTTTAGATCTGAAAATCTGCACAATTAATTAACAATAAAGAGACATCATAAGATTATCTCCATAGGTGCAGTAAAGGCATTCAACAAAATTTATCATCCAATCCTGTTAAACATTCCCAAAAAGCTATGAATGGATGAGGACTCTCTTAATTTGACAAAGGACATCTACGTGAAAGCTATAGTTAATATTATGCATACTAGTGAAATATTAAATAATGTTATCTTATGATCAGGAAAAAAGGACGGATGCCCTGTTTTTTATTAAATATTGTATTAGAGATCCTGTATAATAAGACAAACCAGTATAATAAGACAAGCAAATAAAGTCAGTCCTATAATTTAGCAAAGAATATGTAAAATACATTTATTTACAGATAATAAAATTGTTTACATAGAAAATTCTAAAAAATCTGAGAAAATGATTAGAACCGCTAAATATATGTAGCATTGTTTCAGCTTACAAGGTAGCATAAATGTCGATTATCTCCCTCTATATATAACAGAAAAGTATAATAAAATGATTTTTAAACAATTACATTTATGTTAGCATCAAAAAAGTTTAAAATAATTAACATAAATTTAACAAAATATGTACAATTCTCTTTCCTAAAAACTACAGAATGTCTCTGAAAGAAATTAGCAAAGTTCTAATTAATCAGAGACATATATCATGTTCATTGATTAGAAAACAGAATGTTGCTAAGTGGTCATTTTTCCCAAATTGAACTACAGAATCAATAGTTTCTAACTTAAATTCCTTGTAGGGATTTTTTAGGTAGAATGATAAGTTGATTCTAAAATTTAAATGGAAATGCAAAGAATCTAGAATAGTCACAACAAAACAAGAAATTGGAGGTTTTATTCCACATAAACTCAAGTTTTAATAAAAATCTACAGTAATCAAGAGAGGCTGTTACTGACTAAAGGAAAGACTAATAGATCAAAGGACTAGAATAGAGATTACAGAAATAGAGACATACACATAGTTGTTTAATTGATCCTTTACAAATATGCCAAGCAAATCCTTGGGTAAAAGAAAGACTTTTCCACATAGTACTGGAACTGGATCTCCATATGTTTTAAAAAAGAGAGAACCTTATATGAAAAAATTAACTCTGAATGAATTATCAACCTAAACAGAGGGATAAAACTATAAATCTTCTGGAAGAATACCTAGGAGAAATTTTGTGATTTGGGGATATACAAATGTTTCCTAAAGAAAATATATCACCCACAAAACATAAAAAGAAAAAAATGATAAATTTTATCAACACTTAAAACATTTGCTTATCAATATACATGGATAAAAAATAAAAATATAAACCAGAAACAGAGGGAATTATTTGTACTATGCATGCATATCAAATGACTTCTATCAGGACATATAACGTTTTCTACAAATCATTATTAAAAAGACAACCTAAAAATGGCAAAGTGAGCAAGCCATATTGGTTCCCAAGGTCTATAGAATACCAAGGATCTATACAAATATACACTGTCATTGTGCCATTATTATATATTTAGTTGACTTTTCCCTGAATAAATCAGAGAAGCACGATAATATATTAGTTTAAGATCAAAATCATTGAGGTAAAACAATCCAAATTACAATTCTATTTGTTCCATTTCCTCAAAGGATAAAATAGAGATAAGAGTAACTATTTCATGGACTTTCTTATAAAAAAGAAAGGCACATAATAAATAGTAATTAAAAAATAAGCAAAAGAAAGGAAATTAATATATCAAAAGGATACCTGCCCTCCATGTTTATTATAGCACGATTTATAACAGCCAAGATATAGAATAAAACTAAATTTCCATCAACAGATGAATTAATAAAGAAAATGTGGCATATGTACACACACAATGAAACATTATTTCATTTTCATAAAAGAGAATGAAATTCTGTCATTCATGGCAACATGCATAAGCCTGGAGAACATTATACTAAGTGAAATAAGTCAGGCACAGAAGATAAGTAGCATGTTCTCACTCATCTGTGAGAGCTAAAGAAAATTTGAGCTCATGGAAGTAGACAGAAGAATTGTATTAATTGAATGTGGGAAGGGTAGGGGGAAGAGGAGGATAGGGAGAGGTTGGTTAATGGAAACAAAATAACAACTCAATAGGAGGAATGGGTGTAAGGCACTGTGGTTAACTGTAATTTATTGTGTATTTTCAAAAGCTAGAAGAGAGGATTCTGAATGCTCACAACACAAAGAAATGATAACTGTCTGAGGTGATGGATATAGTTACCTTGATTTGATCCTTAAACATTGTATACATGTATCAAAATATCACTATATCATAAATATGTCCAATTATTACATGTCAACTAAAAATAAAATGAAAAATATGTATTCTGTTTCTAGAACAATAATAAAAGGACATTCAAATTGGTATATACCTGTTTCATAAGTTTAGCTAAATTACAGGCATTATTGAATGTTCAAGTTCTTTCATTTTATAGTTAATTTACACTCTCATACCTTAATACCAAGCAAAAACATTCATTATCATCCTGAGATCTCATAATTCTCAATAATTATCATTTATTAAGTGTATATGATATACTACATTCTTGGTAGACACATAAACAATCCCAAGACAATTTATAGTGGAGAATACTTGAATACATTGTTTTGCCAATTAATCTAGGAGGGTTCATCACAATGTAAGAGACTAATAGGAAGGCATAGAGGAAGCTTCAGGATCTGGGGTAGGGTAGCAAAGGAAATCACTCATGTTAGTAGTTGGATACAGAGCCTTGCTTTTCAGTTGTTATGTTACTGTGGATTATGCTTTGCTTGGAACTACAGGTCACCACTGATACTGATAATTATCAAGAGAATCAAGAAGAAAAATACTACAGATTGAAGTTTGAAAAGGTAAAAGTAATAACAATTCACAGTAAAATACATGAACTTCTTCCTACTTAATGCCCTAAAAAACTATGTACATTACTAAATGCATATATTAATTTGTGTAAACATTTGTCATAAACTATAATTCCAAATTTTATGAATTCTAAGTCTTAGAGTTGATTATACATGTAGTGTACTTATTAGCTCATGTAACTCACAATATTTTTTTAAAAAATTCATTTATGAGAGCAAGGACTAGTTCAATTCTCTACATGGCAGGGGTTTAGAGCTAGGGTTGCACTGAGTGTGATTAATTTTCCAGCCTCTATCAGAATAGTTACAAAATAGGATTAAATTTGAATTATTAAAAATGAAGAACGTTATATCTGATTTAGCTCCTGCCTGCTTTCGTTTATATGGATAAAATTCTATTCTTCATAAATTCTACCCACTGGTGGGGATTATGCAAATAGAAAAATCTACTTTACATTGGAAAACATTCTGTCTCCCTTCTGATTTAAACTGCTAAGTGTATCGACCCGGCGCAGTGGCTCACGCCTGTAATCCTAGCACTCTGGAAGGCCAAGGCGGGTGGATCGCTCAAGGTCAGGAGTTTGAAACCAGCCTGAGCAAGAGTGAGACCCCGTCTCTACTAATAATAAAAAGAAATTAATTGGCCAACTAAATATATATAGAAAAAATTAGCCGGGCATGGTGGCGCATGCCTGTAGTCCCAGCTACTTGGGAGGCTGAGGCAGAAGGATCGCTTCAGCCCAGGAGTTTGAGGTTGCTGTGAGCTAG
>CAUYRT010095398.1:0-34103 GCA_963574885.1 Lepilemur ruficaudatus
AAAGAACAAAAGACATCCTGTAAAAAAGCCATCTGTACTCTAATGTTTATAGCAGCACAATTCACAATTGCAAAGATATGGAAACAACCCAAGTGCCCATCAATACATGAGTGGACTAATAAAATGTGGTATCTGTATACCATGGAGTACTATTCAGCTGCAAGAAACAATGGTGATATAGCACCTCTTGTATTTTCTTGGATAGAGCTGGAACCCATTCTACTAAGTGAAGTATCCCAAGAATGGAAAAATAGCACCACATGTACTCACCAGCAAATTGGTTTTAACTGATCAACACCTAAGTGCACATATAGCAATAACATTCATTGGGTGTCGGGGGGAGGAGGAGATGAGTATATACATACATAATGAGTGCGATGCGTACCATCTGGGAGATGGACATGCTTGAAGCTCTGACTTGGGTGGGGCAAGGGCAATATACGTAACCTAAACATTTGTATCCCCATAATATGCTGAAATAAAAATGAAAAAATAAAATATATTGTGGAAATATCCCCATGGTAATATATTTAACTTATGACTGTTGATAATTGTATACTATGGCACAGTATGACTGTGCCATAATTTATTCAGCCATTCCCCTGTTGAAGGACATTTAGATGATGTACAGGGTTTTGCCACCACAAACTATTTGTTGAAATAAACAAATAAAGTCTTGCATTTTCTGTGAAAATAAACAACCTTAAACATATATACACAAGTGCTTAAAAAGCTTGTGTTTTTAAAAGCTTAAAAACACCTCAAAAACAGGTGTTTTCATTTCTTTTTGATGACTTACTAGACATAAGATTTCTGGGTCACATGGTCAGTGCATTTTTCACTGTAATAGATATTGCCAGATTACTTTTTTTTTAAGTGACAGAATGGACTCAGGTGGGGCAAAGGCAATATATGTAACCTAAACATTTGTACCCCCGTAATATGCTGAAATAAAAAAAAAAGTGACAGAATGATCTATTTCAATAGTTTGTGACTAATTCCTATATCCTTAGCATACAAATATTTTTTAAAAATTTATTTTACTCAATTTTTATAAAAACACAATATACGTAGTTGTAAAAGTAAAGCAGTACTATGAGATAGTATTGTCCTTTTTTCTCCCCAACTCTGCTCCTCGCCTGGAAGCACTTTCAACTCGTTTAGATGTTTCCTTTGGTTCCTAAGTCTATGCACTTGAAAATACAAGGCTCTCTGACTTTTTAAATTTGAGGCATCATCTCTTGACCTCCTTCATACTTTGTGCTTCATAATCCAATCCCCACCTTATTCTGGCAGTATAGGAATGCAGTTATTTCAAATCTTGGTTAAATACGTATTCCGCATTGATATTATTATGATGATATTAACATATTTTCACAGTTGAGCCAGTATACAACTATCATTTTATTTCTAGAATTGATCATTTTCTTGCTTTTCTGTTTTCTATGTACCCATTGCTAAAGCTTCACCAAACCCCATCCAAAGAATTAAACCTTCTCAATGTGATCAAGAATGTCAAGTAATCTTAACTTCTATTATATTTATCCTTTATTTTATTTGAAAAATTTTAGAGCCCTTTCTTCTATAGCCTCCTGTCCTCTTGCTCCACTCTTGACTCCTTGGTTTATAGATTTTTTCTCAGCTGTCTTATAAGACCGTCCTTCATTGTCATCCAGGAAATTCCTTCTTTTTCTTTTTTTCTTATGGGGTGTCACCTATTTCTTGAATTTCAAATCTTTTCATATTTTGATTTCCTTATTCATTTTGGTGGAGGATCTTCACTAGGAGCTTTCTGAAAGAGTGCTTTTGCAAGGTACATTTTTGAGTTCTTTTAAGTAGCTTAATTGCTTCCTTAGTTGGGTATAAAATTCTAAGTGAGACATAATCTTCAGTTGGAATTCTGAAGGAATTGCTCCCTTATCTTTTAAGGCCAACTGTTGCTATTGAGAAGTCCGATATCAATGTGATTTGCTGTTTTTGTCCATGAAAACTTTTACAATCTTTTCTTTATTGCCGGTATGTAAAATTTTTTGATAATATGCCTCGTACTGGACATTTAATAGCCCCTTTACATCTGGAAAACAATTAAGTTCTTATGTCTTTGTTACTTTGACATCATTCTCTTGGATTGATGTTTTAATATTTAAATAGTTAACTGTTCTGAAATGTTGACTTTCTTGGCATTTTTCTCTTCAGAGAGACTTAGGTTTCAGTTTTCTCTATCTTGCTAAAGCCAGTTACCACTCATCAATCCATTTTTCATCTTCATCCCAAAATATGTTGCCATTTCTTCCCTGATAATGTCTTCTTTCCTTGTTCAACCAATTCTTTGAGGGAAAAATATCCCTTGACTGTAATATTATTTTAGTGAGAATTTGGGGAGAAGTGAAGGTAAATATGAGCATTTTAGTCTTCTATGTTTTTTTAGAAAACATAGCAAGAATGTCTTTAAAATATTTACTAGTTGCTGATGAAGTTAGTAATTACTTTTTAAGATGCTAATATGAAATACGCTTTGCCTGTATGTTTCTCCCTAAGTTACAGGAATGATTAGTTTTAAATCAATACCTGAATGTTTCTTTTTTCCATCAATGCTGCCACACTTCTGTTTACTTGTTCAGTTAAAACGTTTTCTTCAAACCGAGATTTACACCTTCCCCTCTGTTTGCTCACAAGAAAACCATCTCCAAATAAACATTTTTTTTTATTCTGTACATTGATCTTGGTGCAGTCTTCACATAACGATGAATAGTGAGTTTGTATCATTATGTAGTATGCTTATGAAATAACCATTTTTTTTAAACATAGTGCCAAGGTCAGTAGAGCATCCTAAATGGAACTGGAGGACTAAACCAGAAAGCCGTGATTTTGATGAATTGAATCACATCCTTCAAGAGAGCAAGAAGCTGGGGAAAGCCCTTGAGAATCTGTCTCGAAGTAAGTTCATTTACTTGATTATAATTGAAATTCCTCACCAATAATAAAGGAGAAACATTCATTACTAGGGCCAAGAACCTATTTCCAACATCCTCATTATAATTCCATGAGAGACTGAGGAGTTCTAAGGGCGTGAGATTGGAAATGAAGATTGATTTTGCATATTACACACATTCGTGGGTCGACTGATTATGTAGAGTAGAAGGAGTTAAAGAACCCCTCGTAGCTGCTTGACCCCAGGCTCTCTACATGGTTTCTGTTACTCAGTTCACATGTGCACCTGACGGTATCTTCTTCATTCTTCTCTTTTGAAACACATTTTTGAGTGTCTTTCCAACTAATAAACATACCTGTTGCCTCCATGATGTCTCTAAACTGAAGGATGATAACTGGCCAGATTCTTCTTAGAATACTTGCAGAGCCTAGTACAGTGCCTGGTAACTTACTTTTCTAATAAAAGCAATGAAATTAAGCTGAGGGCTTAGGTTAGAGTTTTGCTTTGGCATCTGTGAGGTAAATTGTTTAATTCCAGGAGCCTTGGTTCTCTCATTTCCAAAACAGGAAGACATGAGTGTGCCTCTTCTTCTGGTAGGTGTTAAGGTTTAAAATGATACATTTCAAGTAAGAACTTTTAAATAAATGTTATTGTCATGAGAGTAGGTGATCAAACAAGTATTTCAATTTTATAAATGCATTCTATTATGCATTTAGTAGTGTGTTCAAAGTATTCCTACCTTTCTTTGGTTCCTTAAGTGTTACTCAGTTTTAAAAATTAGGCACCCTTAGAAACACATTAATGCCATGGTCTCAGCATTTTTTTTTCAGTTAGTATCATGAAATGGCAAAGATTTTAAATAGGAAGTAGAACACTAGCAAATTCTAAGAGATTATATTTTAGGATCTCTATTTTTTTCCCCAGGTTGCACAGTTTTACTAATTTCATGATTTGTATCAAAGTTAAACATTGCCCTTTAATTTATTTTGGGAGAAGTTTTATATATATATATATATATATATATACACACACACACACATACATGTTCACATATATCATATTATATATTTACATATGGTATTTTATATAAGTGTGTGTATATATATATAGCTTTAGTTTTTTTACACTTCCTCATTCATAACTCACTAGAGCCTTTTTTTAGACTTTTGGGCAATGAATCCTTTTCAAAAGTTAAGCTGCCTTATGATAGAATCTTATAACCATGCCATTAGTAGAAATCCTCTGGAAGGGATTCAAGAAACTTCTGCTTTTGGCTAGATTTGCTTTTGGAGCAAGTAACAATAAAGTGAGTTTCAGCTTACTACTGTATTATGTTCATGAAAAGAGCCTGATCCTATTAATGTGGCAAAGGCATGTATTAATATTTATAAATTGTACCATTTAGGCAGAGCCTGTGGCTCTTTGCGACCTCTCAATTTATCTAATAACATGAGCTAAAAGAAGGATGATTGAAGAATGTGCTTGATTATTGCGCAGATCTTCAGACATACGATCAGTCAACTTTTATGTTTTAAAATGTGACAACTGCCTTCCAAACATTTATACTGTTGTTAATTTATAAGATACTAGTTGGTCCATCCCCAAAACTTTTTAACAATGGGATCTGACTGCACTTCAATTGTGTACATGTCCAGAGCTGAAGCAGAAGTGTCAGAGTTTAAGCTGTGGTCTATCCCGGAAAACCTGGCTATGGCCTTTCAGGTTGTCTTAGCCCCTGCAGGCTGCTATAACAAAATACCATAGACTGGGTGGCTTATAAACAGTAGAAATTTATTTTGTACAGTTCTGGACGTGGGGCAGTCCAAGATCAAGATGCTGGCAGGTTTGGTGTCTGCTGAGGATCTGTTTTCGTGGTTCATAGATGGTGGCTTCTAGTTGTGTCCTTACATGGAGGAAGGGGCAAGATAGCTCATTCAGGTCTCTTTTATAAGGGCACTGATCCCATTCAGGGGGTCTGACTTCAGGACCTAATCACCTCCCATGCCCCACCTCCTAACATCATCACATTGGGGATTAGGTTTTAACTTATGAATTCTGGGGGCCACAAACATTCAGACAATAGCACAGGACTCTCATCTGAGTTCTGTGATCAGAAGCCAGTGAGAGTCTTGTTTAATGTTTGGAGGACAGCAGTCTGGAGAAACAATAGAGGCTAGGGAGCAGTCCTTGGTCAGCAGGGTAGAAGAGAGGTAGATATGGGACATTATTCTAGGGATAAAGTCAGGGCCAAAGCTATCAGGTGAGTCAGCAGCTGAGCCCGAATACAGTGTACCGGTCAGCTTCTGTTTATAGGACGGAGGGTCGAAATTGGCTTCACTTCTTGGTTTTGAGGGACTCTGTCTTTTGAGAGTATTTTGCTGGGGTTTATGTGCGGTAAGGAGATGGTTGGTTACATAGAGAAAAATTGCAATTTTTTCTCTTTTATGTATTGAGTACTTTTTCTGAACAAAATGATACTTTGTTGGAATGATTTGAGTTTCTATGATTTCCAGTATCTGAATTTTAATACTGAATCCTTGCCTTAGGCCCAACTATTGACCACCAGATTATTCACATGCCTGCCATGGTCAGTACAGATTAGTACCAATGCAGCTTTGCTATTCACTGATGTTTATTTAGCAGTCTGATTGCTCAGAGTTTAGCTATGTAATCGCAAACCTACTTCTTCCTTTATCCTGAGCCAGGATATAATTCATTCTTGCTAGAACTTGTCTGACTCTTATAATAGTTTCAGGCTAACAACTCTTTCTCTGATGTGATGGAAATGTGTTGCCCATTGTTTTAATTACTAGGAGAACATAGGAGATGGAATTTTCCTCCAGGTATGGTCAAAAGGAATACTCCGTGTTTTGATACTGTGGCTCTTTCTCTCCAGCAGCACAGCCTTTGATGGAAAAGGCTGAAAGTTTTCAGTGATCTCCTAATTTTAGTACAGTCTCTGATGAGAATTCCCTCTTTGCTTTATCTCAGTTGTACAGTCTTTAAAAACCTATATGTTTTAGGAGTATTGTCTTCTGGTTGAAACTGACAGCAAATGATGCTTTTACCTCTTTCAACATGCTGGAATTATCTCAGCTCAGCACCTGTCAGCTTTTAGAGTCTTAAATACACACACAAACACACACAGACAGAAGTGGAGACCAAATAGTCTCTCCAGTTTGCAAACACGATTTTTGTTTGAGTGACAACTGTACCGTGCCCTTTTTCTGGCTTTTTGCAGATCTTTCAATGTAGTGTTCTGTCTCAAAGTCAGTCACAAGCTGTGGCAATCTTCATATTACTCTCTTATAAAGGTAGAGGTGTTGGAATGTGGCCTAATGCCACATAGTCGTGATGTAGTAGGCATAGTGGGTTTTTGTAGCATTTCTGAACTTTCTTCAAACATTGCTTCTCTCCTCTCAGGAACCTGGACTCTTACCCGTTCCTTCAAGTATTTGCCTCCATCTGACTTTCAGCTAGTAACGAAAATTGTTTCTAAATAGGGACGTTGTGAAGATGCAAGACTTTCACATCCCCAGTGAATGCATCTCACCCAGGGGCTGTGATTGGAGGGTGCAGGGCCTCAGGGCAATGTCCTTCCTGTGCCTGTTACCAGAGCCTGTCATCTCATCACTGGTTATAGTAATCTTGGTTGATTAAGGTGGACTCAGGTTGATTAAGTTGTCAGGTATCTCCACTGCAAGGTTACTATACTTCCTTGGGTTGCTAGTAAATAATCTTGATAGAAATACTTCGAGGCTATGAAAATATTTCTTTTCAAATTTGCACTCACTAATCTTAGTATTTATTGGTAGATCTTTCCTACAACAATTACTACTGTGGTGTTCTAAAGGTGATTTTCTATTTCTCCCTTTATTTCTACATTTATTCATTGAAATCCTTCTGTAATAAAGGGATAGAAATATAGACTTCTAAGCACTCCTATAATAACAGGGCCTACTCACCTGTGCTTGTGACTGGGTGTATGTCCACTGAATATTGAAATATGAATATCATGTTTGTGGATATGGATATGAAGTCGGTATAGATGGGGTCATCTATTAATAGATACTGATACAAGGAGACTAAAATATATATATTCAAAGGCAAAGCCAATTCCCATTGATGTATCTTGGTCTTAAAAATACTAAATTTGCCAGTTTAAGTTTATTCAGTAGCTTAAGAAATAATATCTAGAAGGGACAGATTTGTTAAGAGGCCTTGATATTTCCTTTTCTATCTGCATTTTTCATAATCTTTCTCTACCTATATCACACTTTTATCCTGAAACCCAACAAACTACCTCCAGAGATACGTGGCTCACTAGAAATCTGAGGTAGCATTATTAGTCATTATTATTTTGAGAATGGCCTAAGTCACATCAAAATAAATAGAATAGATACATGTATATATAAGTAACTAGCGAGTACTTCTAGGAAACCTTTTCAGAGAATGAAAGCAAATGGTGCACTTTCATTAGACATTTATTTTGTCGTTGTGAATTCTTCTCAGCTAGAGAACATCTTCTCACTTAACTGTGCTTCAGCCCCACATGTACATACTCCCTGCCCCAACACTTGTCTGAGCTTGCAGCCAAAGTGTAAACTCAATCAGTTTTAGGTACACATTTTAAAAGTGTTGATTTTTGAATAGAGTGTGCACCCTTTGCTATATCCATTTTCAATGCCATAATGAACATCAACCAAGGCAGATGCAAGTGCTGTCACACAAGAACTCTGGACTGAAAGATGACCTGGGCTCTGCTCTGCCACTTGCTGGCTTCCAGTTGAGTACAGCACTTAGACTCATTTCTCAGTTTCCTCTTGTATAAAAAGAAGGCATTTACACTAGATTGCCATACAGAACGTCTTTAATTTTCACAAGCCTTTAATTTAATGATCTATAATTCATACTCCAAAGCTAGTGCCTTAACTGCCATGTGAATCATATTTAACTCATGCTAGTTTTGAGCTCGGCGCCTCATGAAGCACATGTATCTCTCACGTCTCTTCACCTTGGGAGCCCACAGGCAACTCATGTTGCCATGCTGTAGCAAACATGTTACCTGATGGGTTGGTCCCTGGGCAAAACCCTTCAGTTGGTTCCTGAAAATCTTACTTGTTGACGTTCTTATTGTTACAGTTGATATTGACAATTTAGTTGTATATAACTTATACACAGAGAACAATAAAAAATAGCAAATTTTTTATTAAATTAGAAGGATCATTTTGTTTTCAAAGTTTTTATTCTATTTTTGTAATAAAACGTCATGGCCCCAAGAAAAAAATTTTTTCCCTGTTGTAGCAGTCAATGTGTTCTGTTGCACTTCTGGCTTATAGATGGAGGTTCGACATGCTTGTGTTCGTTCTAGCTCTTTCTTCTCCTCACTCTGCTCTTCCTGTGCTGTGACCTCCTGGACGTTTCCCGTATATCGGATCTTCATTCTTTCCCTTCTGTCTCCTGCTTCTGGTCGCCCTCTTCTCCCGCCAGACTCGACTGTGGACCAGTTTTCCTTGTTCCCTCATTTCTATCCTTTTGTCTCATCTCCCCACAAAATTCCTATCCTTCCATAAATGCTACCATCATCATGTCTTCCTCACCAGTAAGGGTGAGAGTCCCTGCGAAAAAATGGCACATGAAAGCTGAACATTATGCTGCAGATCCATGGCTTTCGATGCTGTTACTTACTCTTGGTCAGTCCCTTCCTCTCTCTACCCCTCTGCAACTATGCAAAACCCACAAAGGACTCTGCAAACCCCGACTCAATCCCTGCCTCACTGGCTTAGCAAGAAAAACATTGGTTATCAGATGTGAGCTTGCTCTGCCTTCTCCTCTCCCCACCTGTATACCTAGGTACACCCGAAAACCATCCTGCCCTTCCCCCTCCATTCTCATAAGACAAGGTGTTTCTCTCCTTTAAGGCCAAGCTCTTCACCCATGGTCTTGATTCCATTTTCTCCCCACTCCTCTGAGATCTGATTCTATTAATTATCCACCAATAATCCACCAAGTGTTAACTTTGTGACCTTGGGAAAATTTCTTAACATCTCTGTGTCTCAGTAACCTTTTCCGTAAAACCACAATAACAATGCCGCCTACTTCTTAAGAGTTTTATAAAATAAGACAGAATATCTGAAGTGCTGAGTGTGGTGTTTGGTATGTAATAATTGCTAATGAAATGTTAGATATTGTAGTAGATTTCTATTGCCGCTTAAAAATTACCACCAAGTTAGTGGTAAAACACACAAGTGTCTTACCTTACAGTTTCTGTGGCTCAGCGGTATGGGTGTGGGTTAGCTGCTCAAGGCTGAGGCAGGTGGAAAGTAAGGCGTGGGTCAGGCTGCAGTCTCACCTGAGGCCCAGGGTCTCTTGTGGCTCATTCAGGTTGTTGGCCTAAGTCAGTCCTTGCAACTGTGGGTCTGAGATCTCTGGTTTCTCATTGGCTGGGTGCTGCTCTCAGAAACAAGAGGCCATTCTAAGGTCCTTGCCTTGTGGCTCCCTCCTCTCACAACAGTAGTTTCCTACTTTTTCTTTGAGGACACAATAGAGCATCTCCCTGAAACTTCACCTTCTTTTAAAGGGCACACCTGATTGGGTCAGGGCCACGCGGGGCAATCCCTCTTCTGATTTACCCAAAGTGTCCTGGTTAGTGTTCTAGCCCAGGGAGCGATATCCTTCATAGTCAGTGGGCCCACTCAGACTCAAGGGAGAGGATTCCTCAGGTGTGAATCTTGGAAGCCGTCTTAGAATTCTGCCTACCACAGATATTATTGCATTTATCCACCTATAACATGCTCAGGCTAAACACTGCCCAGGAGAAATGTAACATGAGCCACATGTGTGATTTTATATTTTAAAGAAGACACATTAAAAAAAAATGAGCCAAATGAAACATGAAATAAATTTCAATAAAAACTTTTATTTAGCCCAATATATCCAAATTATTATCAATTTCACTTGTATTCCATAGAAAACACTATTGAGATATTTTATGTTCTTTTTATTTCATTTTGAGTCTTCAAACCTGATGTGAATTTTCATCTACAGCCCGTCTCGGTTCAGACTGGCCACATTCAAGTGTGCAGTAGCCGCGTGATGAGCAGCTAACACGTTGCACACCACAGCTCTAAGTAACATTGAAAACACGCACACGCACGAGCTCTTCTGTTTTTTACTCTGGACAGCATTCGATTTCCGTCTCGCTCTTTGATCCAAAGTTTCAGAAAGAGTAGCCAGTGCTCTTTGTCTCTACCTGCTCATCTTCCTTTACTCCTCAGAGCAACTCTATTATTGCACCCATCATTCCCCTGAAACTCTTCTTTCTCTGGTCACCAATTGATTCCAAATTGCTAAACTGAATGAGCGGTTTTCCAGTCCTTATCTTATAAAATTGCTCTGACAGTTTTAACCTCACTGATCACTCTCTGACCATGTCCCTTCTGGGAGCTGGCACTTATTTGCTCCTCCCTGGGCGCCCTCCACACCTCTCCCTGCAGGTCTCATTCCGGAATTCCTCTTTCCTCTCTGCTGCTTTAAATGCTCTTCCTGTGGTTCATCCTCTGCCTCTGTTCTGTCAAGTGCTCTTTCCATCCAACCTCATCTGTCTTCATCGTTTAATTATGTCACCCCTACACAGATAAATCAAATGTGTATATTTCCATCCACACGTTTTACACTTTTATACAGGGTGCCGCAAGCATCTCTCCACTTGAATGTTCTGCTGCCACATGAAACTCAGTATCTCTAACTGGATCACACCTCCCTCTTCAAACGTGACCTTGCTGCTGCATGCTCTGTCTTAGGTGGACGTAGCATAGCTTACCCATTCATCCAAACTGGGACCCTTCTAGACTCCCCACTCTCTCTTATTGTTCATAACTAGTTACCAAATCTTGCTCATTTTCCCTCTGAAATATGTCTTGAGTCTGGTTCTTTTCTCCACTTTTATTCGTATCTTCTGGCTCTCACTCCCAACATCTCTAACCAGACAGTTGATCGTCCATTTAACATGTTGCGTTTCATTCCTGCCCTATGCCAGAGAAAGCAAGTATATAGTTCCTGCCCCTACTGAGCTTCTGCCTGGCTGGATTGCTCTGACCTTATCTCAGGGGGAGTCTCATAGCCAAATTCTCTGGGGCTTAGTACCATGTAAAGATTTTCTCACTCAGGAAACAGGTTGGTGTGGTGTTCCAGGGATGCAGACTACTTCCACCCTGTTATTCTACCATCTTCAACATATGCCTCTCAAGGTCGCTGCAGAAGCAGAAGGAGGCAGTGGGGGGCTGTGGGGAAGTTTCAAAGGTGAGCCTGGAAGTGGCCCACGTTAGGTCTGCCCACATCCTACAGCTGACTGCAAGGGAGGCCGGGAATATGGCTCGCTTGTGTGCCCAGGGAAGCATGGAAATGGCTTCAAATGAATAAGCAGTCTTGCCACACTCTTAATTTGCTTCTCTGTTCCTCCAGTCAGCCTTCACCGCAAGTGTTGTGGATCTAAAGTGGAAGCCTGAAACTTACTTGTTTCAGATACCCAGTGGCTCCTTAAAACCTCAGAGAAAGCGCTCCGTGGTCTGGCCCTTTATCAGGACTGCAGTGTCCTCTCTCGTGATTTTATGCGCCACACTCACTTGCGGTTCCTCCATCCCACGCGTTGGCTTGTGCTGTCCGTGCCCTGGAGTCTCACGCTCAGCTCCTTGCACCGCTCTCTCTCCTCTCCAACATGCTACATCTGTGCCTCCCTTCAACCTCCGCTCAAATATCGCTTCCTCCAAGACCATTTCTCTGTTACCGCCCTCCTCTGGATTAGATTTGGTGAATCGATTTATATGCTGTGATCTGGCTTTCATTTCTCTCCTCGCTGGGCATTGAGGTTCCTGCCAGCAGGGCCACTTCGCTCTTGCGCTCCGGGGAACTGACGCAGTGATGAGCGCGTAACTCAGTCATGGTTTGCCTGAGTGCCACCTCCGCTCCATTTCTTCCTGATGCCCCTGCTCTGAGACCCCGTCCCCTGCTCTGCCTTTCTTCGTGGCTCTCCCTTCTGCTTCTCTAAGTGTGAGTCTTTGATATAAGATTACATGTGTTTGGGTGTTTGTAGATTCGAGGTGTTTGCTGAGATCTTTGGCTTTGTGGCTTATATACTGGAGGAATATGCTTAAAAATAAATAGAAAACTAAGTAAGTAGATAAAGAAATAAGTAAATAAACACAACCCAAAAGCTAGAGAGCAGCAGTGTCCTATTGCATGCAATTGGTCAACAAAACCTTTTGTGTAGGAAGTAGGGAGGCGCTGTTCCCAGGGCGGCAGGGCCACTACTACTAGTTTTCTGGGCCTGACGCTTTTGCCAACTCCTGGCGGCGCTCCCTGAAGTGAGGCAGTGGCGGGATGAGTAGCTTTAGGCCATCCAGACATTGGTCTACAGACGGCAGTTCATGTGAAAACAAGAGCTGAAGCTTTTCCAAGGAAAAGAACCCAGCTGTTGGGGGAACAGAGGACAGATATTTATGCTCTGTGACTGCTAACAGCAATCTGGACTCAGCCAGGGAAAAAAATAGCAAAGGCCTTTTTTAGTTAGTCAGTCATCAACACACCCAAAAAGTCTTTTCTGACAAACAGCCTGAGGAGTTAGGGAATAGCTACCCACGAGAGAAAATAAAAGGCAGATAATGTGGCGACTGTTTGTTCATTCATTCCCACACTTACTGAACGTATGTGGGAACACAAAGATGACTAGCATGCCGTCCCAGACTTCAAGTGTACCTTTTAGTAGGAGAGAGGTATGGAAAGCATAATTTCGAAGTCTTGCACAAAGTGCTTTAAGAGAGCTTTGGGAGCATAGAAGAACCTGCAAGGGGGTTTAGGGACAACCTGGTAGAGAGCTTATCTGAACTGGGTCTAGAAGGATCAAAAGGTAAAGGTAAGGTAGGAGGAGAGTGAAGATGTGTCGTGGGGAGGATATTCTTAGCAGAGAGTGAAACGTGTGTATAAGAAGATATTTCAAAGACAGAGGAAAATACTGCACTGTTGGTGCACGAAGGATGAAGCAAGTAATAAAGGCAATGAAACCAGAAGTCTAGGTCGCAGCGGGGTCAGAGGGTGGAAACGTCTGTGTTACAGGAATCTTGTCGGTAGATCAGGTTCCTAACCAAGTTTGTGTTTTCTAAGGGTCACTCTGGGGTATAGAATTGATATTGTCCGTGCTTGGAGGCAAGGACAAAGATGAAGAGAGCCTAAAATAAAGCAGTAGTCGTGAGATGGAAAAGAGGAATGGATTTAAGAAAGTGTCGATGATTATATGACCTAGATTCACTCATTGATATAAAGGAAGGGTAGGAATAATGAATGATAAGGGTGTGTTTAGCTGTTCTGCTTTTCAGATTTGTTTATATTCAAGGTGAGTGGGTGTTGCCTCTGCCTTAGGTAGGAATTCAAGAGGGTTCGAGGGTAGAGGAGTGCTTTGTTTCCAACTCCAGTTTCAGATGCCCTTGGGACATCCAAATGGCGTGGACAGCCCTCTTCTGTTCTCAGCGCTCAAGTGTGTATATGAGTTGGCAATTTGGGGCAGAGGTTTGGTTAAGTATATAGATGTGGGAATCTTTAGTGCATAGATAAGGATACACACACACACACACACACACACACACACACTCAACAATTGAAATACAGGTAGAAAAGTGATCTGATTGCAGACACTGAAAAGGAATTTTCAGAGAGGTAGGATGAAAATCAAGATAAAATGTTTGCATAAAAATCAAGGAGGGAAAGTATTTCAGAAGATCCTGGTGTCCAAAGTGGCAGATAAGTTCTGTATCAAAAAGATGGAAACATACCCATTGTGTGTGCAGCTGCCTCGCACCTGTGCTTCCACTGTTCACTGCAGTGGGATTCATAATAAGGGGCAGTTGAAAATTAAGTATCTTTCATTAGGGACATGGATAAGGAAATCATGGTACGTGCCCACAGTGGTACGCTGTATAGTCATTAAGAATGATGTAGAAAATATTTATTAATATAAAATATGGTTAAGATATGTTTTTATGTATGTATATGTATTTATATATGTATGTGTGTTTTTATGTGTATAAAAAGCAGACAACAGAATATTGTATTTGTTATGTTTCAATCTTGTTTTGTATAGACGCGTATACAGGCAAGTAAGATTTGTACATATGGCAATATATGCATTTAATATTATTTGGGAGAACACTGAATAAGCTGTTTTCATTAGTTGTCTATGGTGGGAGGTTTATTTTCTTTTTTCTTCTTTTTGTATTTTCCCTTTTTTCTATGTTAAATGTATTGATTTAATAAAAATAAAATATAAAAAGGATATTTTTACAGTAGAAGAGAAAAGGATCAGGACATGTATAGTTATGTTTTAAAGAGTTGCATTAGGAGAATATCAGAAGCAGAAGCCAGTGGTGGTGGATGAAGAGTGAATGGACACCAAGGAGGAGAGATGGGACGCACGCTCTTCTGTGAAAAGTCCTGATGAATGGGAAGGTGTGAAAGAGGGCAGCCAGTGGGGGAAGCCAGGATTTTTTTGGTCACTTCTGTTTGCTTTGCTTTAATTTCTTGTGTGTGTGTGTGTGTGTGTGTGTGTGTGTGTGTGTGTGTGTGTGTTTGAGAGAGAAAGAGAGAGAGAGAGAATATGTGTATGTCTGTGTGCATGTGTAATGGTCTGTAGAGTGTTAAGAGGAAACCAAAGTAAAGAACTTGCAGATTCAGGAGAGAGAGAGAAGATAATAGATGGAGCCAGTACCTGAGAAGTGTGGTTGGGGATGGAGCCAGGAAAACAGGCATGGAAACGGGAATTCGTAGTAGGAGGAGTGCTTTGTCCTCTGAGGCTGGAGAGAGACACATCGATGGCTTTTTGAGGGGGAGGCTGGGTCAGGATGTCCAGGGAGTTCAAATCTGATAGTTTCAAATTGTTCAGGATATTTAAAGCTGAGGTCCTGTACAGTAAGCAAAGCAAAAGGAGAAGATGGGTAGAGGGGCCTGATGAAAAACACCAACATTTGCAACTGTCCTTGGACAAATGAATAATCCAATTAACCAAGGATAAAAATTGGTATGTGTTTTTTTAGATTACAGGTTGGCAAATTATGGCCCATGGGCCAAATCCAACCTGTGGCTTGTTTTTGTGGCCCATCTTCTAAGCATGATTCTTACATTTTGAAAGCTATCAAAGTTGTTAAGGAAAAAAAGAACAATAAGAATGTATGAATATGATACAGGCCTTATGTGGCTTACAAAACCTAAAATATTTGCTCTTTAACCCGTTACAGAAAATTTTGCCAGCTCTTGTTCTAGAGTAACCAACTGAGCATAGAATCCCTCAATGTCTAACAGGAATCCCCTTTGCTCTAAAAGCAGTTAGCTGTCTGTTTAAAGAGTGCTTTAATTAATAAATTGTCAGGTAGGTTGATCACCCGTTGTTCATATGGGAGATACTCATACAGGTATTTGCATTAACATTGTTCATTGTACTCGGTGGTGCTGGTAAACCAGTTGTCAAAATAAACCCTGTTTTGTAACATCTGTCAATTTCCATGGTGAAAACACTCCCACTATATCTAATTTCAAGCTACTAATGTGACGTTACTGAATGAGGCATAGGGAGGGAATGTGCAGAGTTGGTTTACACAAGCCAGTGTGGGCCAGCTCTGGTACAAAACTCATATTTCTAAGTTACATATTCCATTACATTCTGTTATTATATTCTATTATATATAATTGTGTATGTTTTACTCCACAATTGAACAAAAGGCTTTTCAAAGAAGAAAAATTGGGGGGAGTCTAAGTATCTACATTACAATATTATTGAGCTTTTTTCCAGTAGGGAAATAGATTTTGGAGAAATGGTACCATTTCATACCACATGAATTTTCTGACCTACTTTTGTGAAATGAATTACTAAACTGACAAAGGTGTAGAGAATTGTGAAGTTGCTGATTCAATGGAAGCTATTGCCTATAGCTTCAACTTGATTCTAACTCTAGGGCTGAGCTGATACCTGGGATGATGAAAGCCTTGGTGAAGGCCATAGCTCTGGTTTCCCTGATATAATGTGACTTAAATGTGGAAATGTGAGAATTGTATTTCAGAATAAAATTTTGATACCAGTGAGACTTCTTTGTGGATTAGAATAAATGGAAAGGCCCATAATTGAAGGACACAAATAAAAGCTATCAGATAGGTTTGCACTGCAGCAGAAGGAGAAAATCTACTTCTGACATGCCTGTGGGAACTCTTGCTTCTTTATTTAGAAGAGAAGCTCAATCTCTGAAAGAATTCATTTTTCCCATTTGTTCCAGGCAGCTCACTCCTACAGTTAGACACCATCACTACCCTAAGCCAAGTGTCTTTGGCTACTCTGATAGGACGTTTCCTTTAAGAAGGACCACACACTCCAGTGTACATCAAGATTTCCACACTCAAATCCTGGGCCTTCTTTCCTCTTAACACATACATCATAGGAACCCGCCACATTTTTTCTTACATGTTTTCTGTTTACTGCAGATCCCAGTCTCTACAAACTTTAAAAATCTCAATTTAAAATATGATAGCTTTTAAAAGTTAATGAAATCTCTAAAAGTTGTTAATTTCTTCTCAGGGAGTAACTGTGGACATTCTGTTAGATACTAGGAAAAATATCTTGGCGACTCAGTGTAAGTGGTTCCCATTAGAGTTTCATGCTTCTGTGAAGAGGCATTTCATTAAAATTCTTTTAACTGCTTTTAATCAGTTTAAGCTTTGATTAAAAATGAAATAAGGAAAAAAAAATACCCTAGGCAATTTGACATTGATAATAGAAGGCTGAAGGAATTGTATATAATAGAGTGGGGATTTATTTGGATAATTTCTTAAGCAAAGTCATCAAAATATGTAAATTTTACAAGAATATGATAATAAGTATTTGAGCAATATATAGTCAGACCAAAGAGTTGAAATAATTAAAGGCATAAATCTTTTCCCAAACCAAGTTTTCCATTTAACTAGTTTGAGTTTTATTCTGGGGCCCATTGCTTCTTAGTACTGAAATATATCTTCAAAGCACCATTTCTCTTCATCTCCATTTTCCACTGCTAAAATTTTCCAGCCCTGAAAAGAGCTCATTACACATGCTAAAATTAAAAGGACGTAGCCCCTGAGTAATGTGCAAGTACTGTGGGACATACATTTTGACTACTTACAGGTTTTTTGACTTACTAATCAGTTCTTGGCTACTTTCTAGATAAGTGATGAATTGCCACTATCTTTATGAATAATGGGTTCATAAATCTGAGGTGTGAAAGAAATTTAAAGATCAACTGATAGCCTTCTGAAACTTGAATGAGAAAGCTCTTTTTGCAGGTCTAAGAGCATTAATGCAACAAGTTAAAAGAATCAGGAGAGCTTCAAAAATTCAAAACAATTAAATCATGGGTTATTTAATTCCAGACATATGAGCTTTATGACTTTGGATGAGACAGAGAATTTTGTTTCATATTATCTACACTTCCTCTCTCTTTTAAAATAGATTAAGTCCTTAAAATATTTATATTTAAGATATTCAGTGTTAGTCTTGAATTCATAATGGAAAGGCACATTTTTGAGGAATAGCGTTAAATGTAAATATAAGCACTTAAAACATACATTTGGCTTCTAGAAACTGGAATAATGTATTTTAAATCTGCTGTAGACTGTGACATAAACCATTTGGTATGCCATAAGTTTCCTAAAATTTTCTTAAAATCTGAGTTATTCTAAGTGACCATATGTAATTTTTATATATTTTTTAAACCCAAACATTCATGAATGTGTTAGGCCTTTAGAAATGTTTATAATTGTCCGGAAAGCTCTGATATCTTTTCTCTTGTCTCATGTCCCCTCCCCGACTGTGATACTGTTATATCTCAGAGTTCCTCACCACGGTGCACTCAGCAGCGATCCAGCCTGACTCTGATGCTAGTGCTCCTTGAATCCTTCTCACCTTGAATTGTTTGAAGACATTACCTTCACAATACAGCACGTCCTTGAATAACAGTTAACCTTGTTAACCTTGGGTCACCCAAAATCCCTGAAGCCGTAGCTAGACTCTCTTTTAGTATAGTGACACAAAAAATTCTTAGTTAGGCTGGATGCAGTGGCTCACGCCTGTAATCCTAGCACTCTGGGAGGCCGAGGCAGGAGGATGCTCAAGGTCAGGAATTTGAAACCAGCTGGAGCAAGAGCGAGACCCCGTCTCTACTAAAAATAGAAAGAAATTAATTGGCCAACTAAAAAAAAAAATTCTTAGTTACCAAAAAAAGGAAAAAAAAAAGAATTTCATAGAATATTGAAGAATGCACCCAAAATATGCCTGCATTTCTAGTTTTTTCTACAAAGGGAAGAATGGTGTCATTTACTGAGGTGAAGTAGCACATATTTTATTGGCTTTGTATATAATTGATTCATTAGCTTAATGGTGGGGAGATGATATAGAGACCAGTAAAGTACCTTCTGCACCCTCTACAGACAGGGAAGGGGATCCAAATCCTGGAATAGGCTCTTTACTTGGGTTTATATTTTCCTTAGACTATTTTCAGGTTCTTTTCCAACCCAGTTTGTTCTTTGCTGCTCTTTATAGTCTGCTGAACTTCAGTTTTGAATCCTGTTCTTATTTTCTCTCTGTTCCCTTGGACTTCAAACTTTAGACCTTTGCTTGTCTCTTGGTCCATCCCCCACTGGGGTTTGACACTAGCTGCTGTTTGCTGTGTGCCCCCGACCTGAAGGCCCCACCTGCTCCCGTGTCCAACCACGGTGCCTATGTTCAGCCCCAGGCACACCGCTGTTTGAAAGACAAAAAAAAAAAAAAAAAAAAATGTGGGAGTGAGTTGGGGGGATGATATATTTAGTGTGACATCGTAAGGTTGAAATGGAATTCGACATCTGGCTCAGGAAGAAAGTCCGTGCTGGCAGTAAAGATGTGCTGGTCGTCACCGTATATAGAGGGAAAAAAAAACAGGTCAATGGTATGGGTCAGATTACCAAGGGAAGTATGTCAAGTGAGAGGAAAAGACATCACAGCAAAGAATGCTTGATATTTCTGGAAAAGATGCCTTCTCCCACCAGAAAGAGGATCACTGTGAAGAAGACAAAGAAGGAGAAGAGAAAAAGAGAAGACGGCATTTCGAAAAAGAAAGTAGGGTTGACAGAGTCTGTCATCACAGAGAAATAAATTAAGGATGCAGACTTTTCACGTTGCTGACTTAGAATAACTGCGGAGAGATGGTAAAGACAGAACGGAGACCCATGTGCAGGGAGGAATCTGGGGACGGCAGGAGAGGAGCCTTGTGAGCAGGAGCCGTTTAAGCCTTGGCTCAAGAAGCTGTCAACCTCAGGGACTGTGGGACAAATTCCTTAAGTTCTCTAGTCTATTTCTTCATCCACGAAAGAAATGAATTGAAATAAGTGATCTTAAACACCAGTCTGCCTTAACATTTAATCATTGTAGTACTCTAAATCAATTCTTAAGAAGGAGCAAAGTGGTAACAGGCTAAGTTGTACTTGATCTTTTGTAGTCATAACATAAAGATGGTGTCTCTACAACTGACTTTGCTCTGCCTGTAACAACAAACAAGAAATATGGTACTTTCTTGTACCACATTCTGTAAATTATTTGATTTTTGATTTTTTGTTGTTGTTTTTGTTGCATCATTCAGATTGTTTCAGCAGTTCATGGCTCTCATAGTTGATTTAAATTCCTGATTTGTTTTCATTGGTAAAAAGGATGTGACACATTATTTTGAAGCACTAATAAAAAATAGAATAGGACATGCACTAATTTTACAAATAGAACTTTTGTTTTTATTTTTAACTTAGGTTACTAAAGATTGCTTCTAAAACCTTTTTATAAATTTTTCTTGAATTCCAGGTATTGCAATTTCAGATGAACTCGATAAGGTAAGTTGAACTATGTATCTAATGAAAAGAAAATATAGAGCTTATGTTTTAATCCACTGTCTAAAATTCAAACGTTTCTGGAACATAAAATATTCAAATATAATTTGTTTTGTGCTAATGTCTTAAAACTTTCAAAGTTTTATGGTTTGATTCTTTCATGAAAGTTATTGCGTTACGTATATGTCATTACTTTTTTGAGTCAAGGCTTTTAGAATTTGGTTAGAGAAAATGGAATCACTGTAATCACTGAATCACCATATTAAAGAATACAAACTAATAACATTATATTAAGTAAATTATTTTATTCTGCCTGTATCTAAATAATGATGATGATGATGATATCAAAGACACTTGTACTTTTCTATGGTTTCTCCTTTGGAAACCTTACTCGGTAAGGGATTTTTGTTTGTTTTAATTTTCCAAGATGCCAAAAGAATGTGATGGTGCTCTGAACTGGGGTGATAGTTGCAAAGGTGGTGAGATGTGGTAAGATTAGGAATATATTTTAACAAGAGTGTCAGTGGACCTTGCTAATGGGTTGGATAAGGGGAGTTGTAGAATAAATCAGTCAGTGATGATTCCTGGGTTTGGGAGATGAGCAGGTTGGTCAACTGCAGTGCCATTTACCAAAACTGAAAAAACTAGGAAAAAAGCAACTTTGTCAGGCTGGGATAGCATTGAGAGTTCTCTTTTGGACTGTTTATTTTGAGTTGTCTATTAAACGTGTTTATATGAGTTATTGCTTATGGGGGAGATTTGATTTAGAGCTATACATTTAGGAGTCAATAAGGAAAAAGTCTTCAATTTTTGGTCTCAGAACACCTTTACACTCTTAAGAATTAGAGAGAACCTAAAGAGCTCTGATTTATGTAGATTATATCTATTAATATTATATTCTTTTACTGATATTATATTGATATTAGATATATAAGCATGTTAGAAGTCAAAACTGATAAAAATTTTATATGTTTATTCATTTAAAAACAGCAGTGACAAAACCATTACATTAACATAAATAACATATTTATGAAAAAGTACTTTATTTTCTAAAATAAAATATTAGTAGGAGAGTTGCATGGTTTAGATTTTTGAAAATCTAATGTCTGGCTTAATTGAAAACTGCTGCATTTTCATATCTGCTTCTGCATTCAATCTGTTGTGATATGTTGTTTTTGCTGAAAAAAATCTATCATCTGATGTTTAGCTAAAAGGGGAGAAGCACCTAGAAATAGCCATCGTGAACATTTGGTGAACATGGGTACAGATATCTTTCTGAACAGAAAAAATATTGAAATTTGTCTTGGTGGCTAGATATATACATAGAAACTGATGGAAAGTGTTGTACAAGTAAAATATCCCATCTCCAAAATGCTTGGGACCAGAAATGTTTTGGATTTCAGATTTTTTTTTGTTGGATTATGGAATATTTGCACATACATGATGAGATATCTTGGGGATGGCTCCCAAGTATAACCATGAAATTCATTTATGTTTCAAAGACACCTCATACACATAGCCTCAAGGTAATTTTATACAATATTTTTAATAATTTTGTGCATGAAACAAAGTTTTGACTGTGACCTGTCACAGGAGGTCAGGTGTGGCATTTTCCACTTGTGACATCACGTCAGTGCTCAAAACAATTTGGATTTTGGAGCATTTCAGATTTCAGACTTTCAGATTAGGGATACTTAACCTGTACAAAAAAATGGGATCATATAAATCCTGATATTAAAGTTAGTGTTCTTCTACTTCAAATGTGAATACACCTTTGGGTTTTATACCATGAAAAATGTATTTCTGAATCACTAAAAATATAGAGAAAATTTATGACTATATTCTTACATATGAATTCCCTTTAATAAACCATCATAATATTTTAAAATTATTTTAATCTCCATGCTAAACGTGCAAACCTCCCTGTTGAGTGTGCACAGTAGCAAGTGCATAGGTGGTAAGTGTGGTCTCCTGGTTTGGTCCTGCTTTTCTAGTCCTCTGCGTGTTCCTCCTTGTCTCGCCCCAGCTGGTCTCCTTCTTATGCCATGACCTTCCCTACGATTTGCAGAAGTTTAATAATCCATTTTCATGCAGTCATGGCCTATGTTCATTTTAAGACAAAGATCCAGTCATCACCATTTCTAGGTTCATTTGCTGCTTTCAATGTATTCTGCAAAAGCCTGGCTGGCTGAGCCATAAATGAGCTTGTATGGCGTTGTTTTTTTTCTTGGCTCCTGTCCTTCCCTTTTTTCTGTGCTCTGACTTGCAGTGACATTGGTGTCCACACACCTTTTTTGGTGAGCTGAAGAACTTTAATTATTCTTTGAACTGAAATGGATTTAGCCCTCCCTGGATAAATTATAGATGCCCTGGCACTTGGTTAATATCATTCTTAGGACGTAGCCTCCCCTTCATACCCTCTCTCCCCAGCACTAGCTCAGGGAATGTCCATTTAACTAAACTGCATGACACTTGTGATTTTCATTTACTTACCTAATATTTCAGTTTTTTTCGGAGACAGGGTCTCGCTCTGTCACCCAGGCTAGAGGGCAGTGGCATCACCATGGCTCACAGCAACCTCAAACTCCTGGCCTAAAGCGATCCTCTCACTTAGGTCTCCTAGAGTGCTAGGATTACAGGCATGAGCCACTGTACCTGGCCATAGTTCTATTTTGTAATACTTAATTGAAATTACCAAATCTTACTGCACACTTATTATTTTTCATTTTTATTGAAGAATATGCCAATAGTTGCCATAAGTTTTTATTGAAAAAAAATTTATCTTAGTGCAAAAAAATCGACCCCACTCTCACATCTCATTTTAACAGAGAGAGGCATTGCAGGCTTGCAGAGCTGTAGCCTCCAGCCTTTCCTTCCTGGAGAGCATCCTTGCATGAGCGGGAGAGCCTGTCCCACAGCACCCTCTGGTGACCACGAAGCTCACAGTCCCAAATGTTCCTGAGTTAAAAAAAGTAAATCTCAGGCAGCGAGCTACTAAAAAAGTAGCTAATCAGAGTGAGTTATAGTTTGCATTCACTTGGTACATATAGCTTTTGTGTAATAATAAAAATAAATGTAGCTGGTTCCTTTTACTCTTCCCTTAACAATTTGAGAGTTCAATAAAGGTATGTTTTTCTTAACCTTTACAAAATATAGGTCTTTTGCTGTCATATTTTAGTTCAGTTATAATTTCATTGAGATCATATCATGTGTGACCTTTACAGTTACTTTATGAATTTGAGAAAGGTAATAAAAATTATTAATTCTATTTAAAATAAGGAAATAAAATAAAACAGGGAATAATGTTATTTTTAAGGCTTTTTAAAAAATGGTAGGAACGCTATCAATTCCTTATTCATCAGTCTTTTCCTTTCCCTTCCATGGCCACGATATTGGTTTTCTATTGCTTCCGTAACAAATTAAAACAACACAAAGTTATTATCTTAGAGCTCTGTATCATAGAAGTTGAACATCAGTCTTCGTGAGGCAAATAAAATCAAGGTGGCATCCGGGCTGCCCTCCTTCCATTCTAGGGAAAACCTGTTTACTTGTCCTTTCTGGCGTCTAGAGGCTGCCTGCACTCCTGACTGTGGCCTCCTTGCCACATTTTTAAAACCAGCAGCATCTTATCTCTCTTGAACTTCAGTCAGGAATGGCTCTCTCTGGTTATGGAATCCTGTTAGGTTGGGGCCACCTGGCTCATCTCTATAATTTCTTCATGTCAAGATCTTTAACCTTAATCATGCAAAGTCCCCTTTGCCTTGTAAGGTAACATGGTCACAGGTTCTGGAGCTTAGGACATGAACATCTTTGGGAAGCCATTATTTTGCCTACATAGCCATTATCCCAGTTCAGAGGGTAGCACTTTCCTATGTATATATGTAATTCTTCAGGCTCCTGTGATTCTGATTCATCCTTCAAAATGCCACATAGTAGATGTGGTTGGTGCCTGCCCAGCCTCCCTTCCTCTCCCTTCCCTTCCCTTCAGCCGCTGCGGGTGCTGGGTGCTCACAAACTCACCCTTGTCCTGAGGTGAGACATCCTGACCACAGGTGCCGGGGTTCATCCTCAGCCAAAGACGGACTGAAATAAGGATCCAGGCTGTCAGATGTCGTTCAGCTTCCAGAGCTCTCTATGGGACTGGGCTGTGAGCAGCCTTGAGCTGAACCCATCACTCTGCCCAGCTTCTCCTGGTTCCCTCACTCTTTTATAGGATTCACTCAAGAGAACCCCTCAATAAGTCATTTTCTCAGCCCTTCATTCTAGGGATACCTACTTAAGACACACTACCCAGAGGAATCTTCTTAAAGCAGAAACCTGCTGAAAATATTTTCTGGACTGTTTGCTACCTATCAAGTTAAGTCCAAATTTCTCTGACTAGAATTAACAGTCTCCGTGTTGTGGTGCCCATCTGTATCTTACACTTCATTTTCATCTTATATTCTATTCAGACTCGCACTATACTCAACAAGCAATAGAATAAGGCAGCCTATTGGCTGCCCTACTTCTTAATACTACAGTACTTCTAGGTCATAATTTTATTTACTACCACACTTTTTGTTCATGTCATTCTCTCCCCCTCTCCAACTGTTCTCCATCTTTCAAGCTCCAGCCTCCCTAGTTACCCCTTGTAGAAAGTGATCTCACCTCCCATGACCTCTTGGAAATCACAATTACTGCATCACCAATCACACTTCCTGTCTCATATTTTGGGCAATTGTGTTCTTTGCTTGGAGAAGTAGCCCAGCGTTCTGAAAAAATCCACAGAAAGGCCTTGGGTGGAATCTTGGCTGCTGCCAGTTACTAGCCGTGTGGCCTTCAGGAAATTATTTATAGATGCTGAGCTTTAGTTTCCTTCTCTGTAAAATGTAGGTGGTTTTAGTAACTACTAAGAATAACTTTAATTAATTTCCCACTGAAAAATAATTTTAGGTAGGTAGCAAAAATATCTACGATATAAAATATTTCCAAAGAATTATATGGGAAAAATCATTCCAATGACTTTTGAACAGATTGTAGGAAAATTATAAACCTCTTGTACAGAATGCAATGGTGAGGTTCTGTATTACGGCTCCAGTTGGGCCACAATTGAGCTTTTTGCCACTCAATGTCATTGCCATCCATAGGCTCACAGCAAACCAGTTATTGTTGGGGAAACTAACCATTCCTGCTGCTGAATCCTAAGAAAATTATCTCTTATTTATCCTGTTGAAGAAGATGCTGTGTTATGTAGGTAATGATATCCTCAAAATTCTTGCATTTCTGTGCATCAAAGTGCACAATCAACAGAGTAAAAAGGCAACCTATGGAATGGGAGAATTTTTCACAAATTATATATCTGATAAGGAGTTAATATCCAGAATATATAAAGAACTTCTATAACTCAACAACAACAAAAACTCTATTGAAAAATGGGCATAAGATTTGAATAGACATTTCTCCAAAGATGATATACAAATAACCAATAAGTATATAAAGAGATCTTCAACATCACTAATCATTAGAGAAATCCACATCAAAACCACAATGAAATATCATTTCATAGTTATTAGAATGGCTACTATCAAAACAAAACAAAACAAATAGAAAATGGCAAGTGTTGGTAAGGATGTGAGGAAACTGGGACACTTGTGCACTTTTGGTGGGGATGTAAAATGATGCAGCCACTATAGAAAACAGCATAGCAGTTCCTCAAAAGATTAAAAATAAGATTACCAAATGTATGCTATAGTTTGAATGTTCTTGTCCCTCCAAAATTCATGTTGAAACTTAATCTATCTCCACAATAGTATTAAAAAGTGGAGCCTTTAGGAAGTGATTAGGTCATGAGGCAGGGAATAGTGCCCCTGTAAAAGTGCTTGAGAGAACCTGTTTGGTCCTTCTGCTCACTGTCCACCATGAGCTGGATCTCCCAGCCTTCAGAATTGTGGGAAATACATTTCTATTATTTATAAATTGCCTGGTCTAAGGTATTTTGTCATAGCAGCAGGAATGGACTAAGATACTGTATGATCAAGCAATCCCACCTCTAAGTATATACCTGAAAGAATTGAAAGCAAGATCTCTACAAGATATTTGCATACCCATGTTCACAGCATCAGTATTCAAAGTATCCAAGAGATGAAAGCAAATCAAATGTTCATCAACAGATGAATGGATAATCAAAATGTAGTACTAATGTATACATATAATGATACACTATTCTGTCTTTCAAAAGAAGGAAATGCTATCACATGCTACAACATGGATGGACATGGAAGAGCTTATGCTAAGTGAAATAAGCCAGTCACAAAAAGACAAATACTATATGACTTCATTTATAAGATATATTTAAAGTACTCAAATTTATAGAAACAAAAAGTAGAATGGTAGTTACCACAGGCTGGGGGAAGGAGGAAATAGGAAGTTGTTTAATAGGTATAGAGTATCATTTTTGCAAGATGAATGATGTCTGCTTAACATTGGTTTGCACAGAGATTGGCTGCATAACATTTTGAATATAGTTAACACAATTGAGCTGTACAATTAAAAATTGTTAAGATTGTAAATTTTATGTTTTTTCATAATTAAAAATATTCTTTAACTAATAATATTAATACTTTCATAAGAGTTCTTAGAATAATGTCTACTAACCTAGGCATATGTCACAATGCAAAAGCAAACTTCAGTTAGAAAAATTGCACTGGAATTTTGTGAAGTACAGTGTTAAGTGAAGTACAGGAAAGTCCTCCCTGATGTTCTGGCTTTAGTGCAATGTATATCTTAGAGTATTTAGAGTTATAGACAGTCTGCATATCTTTTATACAACTCACAGAAATACTGCTCTCAGGAAATTCAGGCTGTCCCTGCTGGGACCAGAGAGTGAGCCAGGAGTGTTCCTGCAGGAAGGGAGTGAGGCATGGGTGCAAACTCTGACTCTAACATAGAGAGCTCCCAGGAAACCATGAGATGGAACTTCTTTGGGAGGAGCTCACACTGAGTCCCATACCCTTTCTGAGACCTACAGCAAGCAACTACAGCAAAGCACCACTGTCAAAACTAGCATCTAGAACACTGCACATTATCCTGCGACCCAGTGGCATTGGGACTGAGGTATTACAGAAACTTGGGCTGTCACTTCTGGGACAGAGGAGTGAGCTGGAAGCACTCCTGCAGCTGAGGCTAGGAAGCAAGTGAGGACTGGGCAGCAGTGGCCACTGCCAGAAAGCAAGCACTGCTGGACTCTGAGACAGGTTTGCAAGCGGGGTATGAGTTGCCCCTGGGAATTGATTGTGAACTGAGTGTGGGCTCCTGCAGCCAGGGTTAGGGGGTGAGCCCCTGGGACTGAGATCTGAAAGGCATGCATGTTCCCCACCTGCTAGCTAAGGCTTTGACCGCCGAGGACAGCCCCATCCTCTCTAGTGGTGAGACCTCAGCATGGCTGCTGTTGCCTTTGACCAATGCACTCTGCCTGGGGCCTGAGGATTGCCCTGCCCCACCTGCTATAGCTGTTACCTACTTTCACTATTAGGGGACCTGAGCAAACCCACCCAGCCTGGCTTCACCAAACCCCCTGGAGAGAGCAGATAGCTCAGGGTCCTGAGAACTGCACAACCCAGTCCACCATCTTAGGCACCTGAGAAGTCCTCCTGGGGGCCTGAGGTTGGGCCAAAACTCCTGGCTACTGTCACTTCCACTGGCACCTACGTGTAGATACTGTCTACAGTCCTGGAGACTGGCCTTCCCAGCACATCACGGCCACTACCAACATTAACATACACCACTTAGGACCCAGATAATCATCTTGCCATTGTTACTCTTGTAACCCACACCACACTGGGTTCTCGGGGGCCTGAAAACCTTCCTACCTAGCAGGTGCACTGCTGCCACTACCAGCATCCAAGCAAACCACCGGTACGCTCAAGAATTGACCTACTGGTAATTGTCAACACAGGTGCCAGTGTGCACTGCTGTAGGGCACAAAGATAGGCATGCTCAGCCCACTGCTGCCACCACCAGGGCCTGAAGACTGGCCCACCTGGCAGTCTAGTTCCCAGCACATCTTCACCACAGCCTCCACTAATAACCACAACTCAACCCACTGAGGAAATCACAGATACAACTAATGGTGTTTACAGCCAAAGAAATCATACACAGACTACACTAGCGTGTACACCCAGAATAAAAGACAAAGTACCCTACACAGTCAACACCATAGATACAGCTTTAGAAAAAAACTCCTCCTAAAAACACCATAGATACAGCTTTAGAAAAAAACTCCTCCTAAAAGTAAGTTTAAAAAGTAAGCAAAAAATAGGAAGAAATGATTATTATCCAGATGTGCAGATATCAATGTAAGGTAGGAGAAACATGAAAAAGCAAGGAAATAGGAGATCTCTAAAGGAATGTGATAATTCTCCAACAAAAGATCTTAATTAAAAACAAATATTTGAAATCCCAATAAAGAATTCAAAATATTGATTTTTAAAGAAAGGTCAGTGAAATATAAGAGAATACTTAAAAATAATACAAAGTAATCAGTAAACAATTCAGGATATGAATGAAAAATTTACCGAAGAGATATTTTGAAAAGAACGAACTAGAAATTCTGGAATGGAAGAATTCACTGAAGGAAATACAAAATACATTTGAAATCTAAACAATAGACTAGATCAGGCAGAAGAGTCTTAGAACTTGTAGATAAGTCTTCTGAAATAATTCAATCATACAAAAATAAACAAAATAACAAAAAAGAATGAGCAAAGCCATTGTGACATGTGACAACCTAAAGTGAACAAATTTGTGGATTATTGGTATCTCCAAGGGCAAAGAAACAAAGAAAGGATTAAAAACTTATTTAACAAAATACTAGATGAAAACTCCCCATGTCTAGCAAGATATTTAGATATTCAATTATAGGAAGCTCAGCTATCCCCAGGCAGATACAATGCAAAAAGATCTTCCCCACTGCACATTATAGTTAGACTGTCTAAAGTCAAAGCTAAAGAGCAAATCCTAAAAACAGCAAGAGAAAAGCACCTAGTCACCAATAAGGGAAACCTCATCATAGTAACAGTGAATTTCTCAACAGAAACCTTACAGGCCAGAAGAGAACAGGAAGATATATTCAAAGTGTCAAATTTAAAAAAAAAAACTGTCACCAAAGAATATACTATACTTAACAAAGTTATTCTCCATAAATGAAGGCGAAACAAAGTCATTCTCAAACAAACAAATGCTGAAGGAATTCATTACCACAAGACTGGCCCTACAAGAAATGCTCAAGAAAGCCCTAACCCTGGAAATAAAAGGACAACATTCACCATATGAAAACATATGGAAGTACAAAGGTCACTGGTAAAGTGATCATACAAAGGAGGAAAAGAAAGGACTCAAATGAAACAACTACAGAAATCCACCAAACCACAAGGAACAAACTATAAGAGAAAAATAAAGGAATAAATGTAAAACAGCCAAAAAAAAAAAAGATTAACAATATGCTAGGAACAAAACTTTACATATCAATATATGAAAAACTTTGAATGAAAATGGATTAAGTTCTACTCTTAAAAGATACAGAATGGCTGAATTGTTTTCTAATTACTTTCCATTATTTTTCAGAATTCTCTTATATTTCACTGCACTTGTTTAAAGTCAACATATCCAGCTATATCCTGCTTACAAGAAACTCATCTTACCATTAAAGACACACACACAGTGAAAATAAAGGGATACAAAATGATATTCCATGCAAACAGAAACTGAAAACAAGCAGGACTAACTATATTTAGATAAAACAGACTTTAAGTCAACGAAAGTAAAAAGAAACAACTACAGAATATACATTCTTTCATAGCACATGGAACATTCTCTGGACTAGGCCATATGTTAGGCCGTAAAACAAGTCTCCATACATTTTAAAAAATCTAAATCATATCAAGTATCTTCCCAGACCACAATGGAATAAAACTAGAAATTGATACCAACAGGAATTCTGGAAACTATACAAATATGTGGAAATTAAACAACATGCTCCTGAATGACCACTAGGTCTATGAAGAAACTAAGATGGAAACCAAAACAAAAGTCTTGAAACAAATGAAAATGGAAACACAACATACCAAAACCTGTGGGATACAGAAAAAGCAGTACAAAGAGGGAAGTTTATAGCATTAAATGCCTACCCAAAAAACTAAAAAGATTACAAACTAACAATGCACTGGAAGAACTAGAAAAGTAAGAACAAACTGAATCTAAAATTACCACAAGAAAAGAAATAATAAAGAGCAGAGCAGAACTAAATGAGATAGAGACTAAAGAAAAAGAATACATTAATAAAAAAAGGCAGATTAGAAACAGCCTGCCGGCATGCCACCCTTAAGGAAAGAAGTGAAAATTGCAGGCAAGTGCCTGCATACAGATTGCTCTTCTTGGAAGGAATGTTGTAAAATTGCAGAGATGAAATGCAAGATGCTCAGTGTGGGGGGGAAAAAAGGTGATGGGTTGATACATTTGACAAGATCAAAGTACATGAGGGGAAGAATAGAAAGAGCACTGGGTTGCTACACACACCCCACAGGCACTGTGGCCAAATTGTGAGAGGTTTCCCTCCACTGCCACAGACCTCTACCTGGATGTACCAGGATCCTGTCTGGAGTCTGTGCAGAGTTATTGCACCAGACAACAGGCACAGTGGGGATTGGGCAGCAGCTAAAGCAATCTTGAATTCTCAGGTGCATGGTGCCAGGTTGGCATGGGACTTAGTTTTGTGGTGGAGGCCTTCATAGCCCCCTCCACCAGGCTGAGTAGGGAACAGACTAACTGGAAGCTCCTCTGAACCATACCCTGTGACTGGAAGCCAAGCACTCCCCCTACAGTGCAACGGGATCTGAACATGGGAATTGACTGAGGTGTTACAGGTTTTGACCTCAGAGGCTTTGGGTGACTGCCTTGGCAGGTTCTGAGGGAGGTGGGGAGAACTCTGCAGACCCTGAGCCACTGGGACTGACCTCCACCCACAAGACTTGGTATCTGTGCAGTCCCCAACCCTTTGGAACACATCACCACTTGCTTGGCCCTGACTCCACTCTCCAGGTCCCACTGCCTCCCACCCATTCGGCCTTGACCCCACCTTCCAGATCAGATTAGCCCTGTCACCTACATGGCCCTGCTTCCAAATCTGTGGCCCTGCTCAGAACCCCAATTTTGGATCTTCCTCAGTCCCAGCTCTGTGCTGTCACATAGGAGACTGAGGCTTCACCTCTGTGCCTCCAGAGCTCCTGCCAAGCCCAGGAGACTGCCCCAAGATTCTAGCACTGCACAGAGGTCCCAAGACCCCATCTTGGAGCTTTCACCATTGCTGCAGGAGGCAGAACTGTTCCAAAGTCCAGTACTTTCCAGGGACTCCCAGCCTTGAGCCACCATTACACTGGGATCTGGTTCAAGCACACACCCATGGCCCAGGAACCTATAACCACTTGCTAGATAGCTTCACTCAGCTGTTACTGTCACCTCTGCAGGGAGACCTCAGGCAGAGAAATCCCTGCAACACCACCATCAGTGAAGAGGGTCTCACTTAGCTCCCATCTCAACATTCTGTAACTATCTGTTGCACAACCCAATACCCAACACAAATAGCATCTAGCACAGGCCTGAACAGAGGAAATCAGAGGTAAACAGAACAAATCAGAACAGCTGTGTTACGGGCTTCTAGTGCACATGCCCTTCCTCTGCCACATCAACATTCCAGAATAGGGAGGGAAAAGCACCATCTAGAGACCTCCTCTTCTTTTAATTAAGCAGGAGAGTTCCCAGCAAAGAATAGGTGCCATGCAAACCTATCACCCCTGAGTCTAGAATACAGTTTCATATGAGCAGAAAGCAGCAGAAGAACTCTGGCAACATGAAAAATCAAAACAGATCGACACCCCCAAGGGATCACAGTGGAGCTACAGTAGTGAACTCCAACTATAAGGAAATTGTTGAAATGACAGGAATATAATTCAGAATATGGATGGCAAATAAGATGGATAGAGTTGAAGAGAAAGTTGAAAGCCAACAAAAATAAGCAAAAAAAATCAGAAAATTAATGAAAAAAATCGCTAGAGAGCTAGACCACATAAGGAAGGATATAATAGAACTTAAAGAAATGAGTCATTTAGGGAATTTCAAAACACAGCAGAAAGCTTTAGCAACAGACAAAACCAAGAAGAAGAAAGAAAGAATCTCAGAGCTTGAAGACAAGGCTCTCCAGCTAACCCAGTCACTTAAAGAGGCAGAGAAGAGAACAAAAAAGGCAGAACAATCACTTAGAGAGACATGGGACTATGCAAAGCAAAGTAACATATGAATTATAGGTATCACTGTGGGAGAATAAAAAAGAGCTAAAAGCATGGAAAATCTATTCAAGGGAATTATTGAGGAAAACTTCCCTGGTATCACCAGAGATCCAGACATCCAGATATAAGATGGTCATCGAACACCAAGAAGATTCACAGCAAATAGGACATCTCCAAGAAACATAGTAATCAACCTGGCCAAAATGAAAGAAAATGCTGTAAACAGCTAGGTGTAAACAACAACTGACCTACAAGGGAAAACGCATCAGGCTAACCGCAGACTTCTCAGTGGAAATCTTATAAGCTGGAAGAGAGTGGAGCCTCATCTCCAATCTTCTTAAACAGGAAAACTTCAAGCCTAGAATTTTGTATCTTGTGAAACTAAATTTCACAATTAGTGGAGAAATTAAGTCTTTTCCAGACAAGCAAACACTGAAGGAATTTGTCATGACCAGACCTGTCCTGCAGGAAATACTTAGAACTGCATTATAAATGAATCAACAACTTAGATACCCACCAGTGTAAAATCACCCAAAATAGCTAAAGCTCACAACTCCTATAAAACAATAGCACAAAAGGGAAAACAAAGCAATGTGATACTACCCAATATGATGAAAAGAACAGTATCACACATATCAATTATATCTCTTGATGTTAACAGTTTAAATGTACTACTCAAAAGACATAGGCTAGTTGAATGGATGAAAAAGCACAACTAAAGTATCTGCTGTCTCCAGGGACACATCTAAACCACAAGGATGCACACAGGCTTAAAGTGAAAGGATGGAGAAAAATATTCTGTGCAAATGGAACCAAAAGAAGGTAGGTGTAGCCATTCTCATATCAAACAAAATTGACTTTAAATCAACAATGGTAAAGAAAGACAAAAATGGTCATTATATAATGGTAAAGGGAAAAATTCAACAAGAAGACACAATAATCCTAAATATTTATGCACCTAACATAGGAGCTTCCAGATATATAAAACAAATTCTACTAGAGCTAAGCAGGGGAATAAATAATAACATTGTCATTGCTGAGAACCTTAACACCACACTATCAGAGCTGAACAGATCATCAAAGTAGAAAATAAACACTGGACTTAAATGGGGTGCTTGGAAAAATGGACCTAACAGACATTTACAGAACATTCTATCCCAAAACTACAGAGTAAACATTCTATCCCAAAACTACAGAGTAAACATTCATTTTTGTCATCAGCACATGTGATATTCTCCAAGATTGATCACATCTTATACCACAAAACATGTCTTATCAAAATTTTTAAAAAATTGAAATTATACCATATATCTTCCCAGACCATAGTAGATTAAAACTATGGATCAATTCTTTAAGTTAACACTCAATTCTACAAAAAGTCATGCACATTAAACAACCTGCTAATGAACAATTATTGCGTGAATAATGAAATTAAGAAGGAAATCAGAAGATTCCTTGAGCTCAACAACAAAGGAGATAATGGCTATCAAAATATATGGGACTCAGCAAAAGTACATCTAAGGGAAAAATTCATAGCCTTAAATTTCCACATCCAAAAGTCAGAAAGCTCACAAATTAAAATTATGTCACAACTCAAAGAACTAGTAAAGGAAGAGCAAACCAAACCCCAGATCTGCAGTGAAAAACAAATAACAAAGGTCAGAGCAGAACTTAATGAAATGAAAAACAAAACAAACAAAAAAATAAAACAAAGATCAGTGAAACAAAAAGTCAGTTCTTTGAAAAGATAAACAAAATTGATAGACCTCTTGCTAGATTAACCAGGAATACAAGAGAAAGGACCCAAATAAGCTCAATTAGAAATGAAAAAGAAGATATTAACACCTGATAGCACAGAAATACAAAACATCATCCAAGAATACTATGAAAATCTCTACTCACATAAATTATAAAATGTAGAGGAAATTAACAAATTC